>QGSO01000556.1:207045-422447 GCA_011037825.1 Carya cathayensis
TAAAGGGAAAATGAACTAAAAACCTTTGTATATAATAAATTGAGTTCACACCATCAAACCAACTTAAATCATTCTTTCATAAAATTTCAAATAAAACTTTAACTAATCTATAGATGACACTTATTTCACAGCTCTCCTTTTCACCCTTCCATGTGCCCTCTATGCCTCTTATTGGCATGTTCCCCTTTAATAAATGTAAAATTTCTAATTTTACATGTGGAAGGTAAGTCCATGACTTGGTAAGTATGATTGATTAAATTGGGTATAACTGTCGCACCCTTTACCTCGACAAAGGATCTAGCTAGGATCCGTGGTGCCAAGAGTACTAGCAAATTGGCAACACCCTAGATTTGATTGAAAATAGGCATGTAGTTTTCACAAGGAAGTGTATGTGCAAATAAAATAAATACATATATATATGTATGTATATCATAGCAAAATAAGTAAAGGTTTAGTCGGAGACTAAAAACTATTTATACCAGAGGTCCAAACCAAAAATATGTTCATTCATTAACACAAATATCCATGTCACTATCACAATTGAAATAATATTAAACAGTACCATATGTTCATCTCTTACATCCAAGTACGACAGACCAAACATGATTTTTTGCCTAACTAAATAGCACATCTCCCATAATACAAAGAACTATTAATGTAGATAGGCCTCCATTATTATTACTAGGATGGGGTCGGTCCTTCTTCCTCGGAAATCTCTCTTGAGGTTACTTTTACATCAAAGTCTACGATTCCAATGAACAAAACAATAGGTAAGTTAAACAACTATGATAAAACAAATAATGAGAGAAATGCATGTGAAGATGTAATGACAAAACAACTATCTGTGAACACATATTTATGCATGACGAGGAATAACTCTTAGGGCAGAAACACATGCATCCATAGTTATGACAAGGAACCACCCCCTGAATAAAACACAAGTATATAAACACGACGAGTAATTACCCTTTGTACAAGATTCAAGTATACATATTTATCATTGAGGCGAGGGAACTACCCCTTTTTGAAGTAGATAAAACTCATTGTATCTCATCATATATACCTCACAGGGAATCACTTCATCATTTGACACGGGAGCTCGCTCCTACCATACCAATGTGCAAGCTGACTTGCCTGTTTCAAATCATCCCTCACACTTAGACTGAAATATACTGGATTGGCCTAGGGACACATTCTACCCAGCCAATTGACTCGAAGACACAATACAGGATACACCCGGGGAATCTATCAACCAATCTATCAAGTGAGGTCAATACGAAAACGTTCCCTCCAGACCATCACGAGGACCCTTACTCCTTCATATGAAACTCGTGGAATGTGTCGTAGGAATGACACATGGACTCCTCAACCTGTCCATGAACATGGACTCCTAAACTTATCCATGATGATTGACATATGAAAAGACAAACGCACTACTAAATCTCACAACATACCCACAATGTTTATCCCACATTCCCAATACTCTCTTTGAAGCTACTTGCTTTACTTTGAAGACACTGACTCTTGGACTCGAATGCTTACAATCTCAAAAGTGAGATTTTGTCCCTTGTTCAATCCCTTCTATAGGGCAGGGCAATTATGTGTCTTTTTGACATACTTCTAACTCCAGACATGCTTGAATAGGAGCCCTTTAGTCTTAGCCGACCCTCTACAGGATGATAGAGACAGACTGATGGGACAAGGCATGCATGTTTTTGCGGCTTATCTTTATCCCAGTTTGTAGTCCTTCCCCAAATAAGGGTCTTGCATGTGGCATTAGACCATACCTCTAGGTTCAAATTATATCGCTTGTAGAGCCGTAACTTTCTTTTTGTAGACTCATTCCATATGTGACCTTTCAAGTGGAGTACGGACCTATGCGTATGACATTGCCGCCTACTGAGCATTTTTGCATTATCTTGGAGAGCCCTTACATCTATATGAGTATTGTCCTTGGTTTTTGCTTGCCATATGCTCGTGACTTGCCCTCTGCACTAACCTTTCTCGCCTTCATATGGTTGGCACCTTTTCCAGAACTACCAGCCTCTTTAATACCTTGTGCTCGCTTGACATAGGGTGGAAGGTACTTTGGTACACCCTGTGCTGGGATGTGCCAGCCCAGCCTTCCACATAGTGTTGCTCGCCTTATTGGACTGGCTGCAATTTGTAGGTCATTGTTGCCTTGTCTTCATCTTCCAAAGAGAGACTCTCTTCTTTGCCTTCCACTTGCCCTTAGAAAGTGGTTTGTCCCTTTACACCGGCATGGTCCTTACAATAGCATATGAGCCTTAATTATTAAATCAATAATAAACTGAAAACAAAAAAAATAAATGAAATCATAGTATTTAACATAATTGGAACTGTTGTACCATGTAAAGAAACACTTCTATAAATTCCTTCAATGGGAACTACCATTTCTAAAAGTAGTTACCATTCTCATAAACTCCTCTCTATTTGGGGTCTACACCTTCTCAATATTCATCAGTGTATGTATCTTTCTCATTTACTTCTTTGTTTAAGGTCTACACATTCTCAGTGTCCTTCAAAGTAGTTATTCTTCCCATACATTTCTTATTGAGCGGGTCTACACCTTCTCAAAGATGGTTGGTGTAGTTATCCTCACAAATATAATATAGTAACGGTACAGTACTATACTACAACTTATCAACATTATTTATGATATCTTGAGATAAATTCCATTAAACTCAAGTGCCTGGTTTTCATGTAAATGTAACCATACCATAAATGACATGAAGTCTTTTTAAAAATCTTCTATGAATATGCCATGACAAGATATGAAAATATGTTTGATAAGCAATAAAGGCTCAAGTCACACATTTCATGAAATACTAATTTGCTTTGAGATCTAAAATTATTATGCAATACAAAATAAATTTTCTCAACAATAACATTTCATGCATGCTTAATAAATTTAATAAAGTGCCCAGAAACTATTAATAAAGATATTAGATTAATAATTAAACACACTTACTTACTTGGATACTCCAATTATTACCGCTTGATAACGACAGGAGTATCACTCAACCTATATAATGGTGCACACCATTTACAAAAATTTCTAAACATCTTCAAGTAAAAACTCTTTTTTCTAAAACTATTTACATATATTTGAGAAATCTACAAACAATCAGCACTTATTTATTTATTTATTTATTTATTTTTAAGAAGAGAACGGTACTCCAATATTTTTATTGATTGCCCTCAGTACTTGTAGCTGAGGAAAATCGTGATTACAAACAATTAGCACTTTAATTAAAGTAACTTAATTAAAACACTATGCAAAACATCGTAATACTTAACCATAGAACCCAAAATATAATATACAACCAGCAAGTTAAATATTTTGATCTCCAACTTCATTGTAGCTAAGAATATAAAAAAAAATGATAACCATAATAAAAGGATACACTTTCATTTTTGTTGTCAACTCAAAGTTGGGTCCTTCAACAATGGCCACAATAGATACACTTTGAATATATAAAAAAAATGATAACCATAATACTGCTACTAAGACATTCAACGCTACACATATACCATTACATTTACCCCGGCCACTTCTTTGTGAGATGAACATTATACTTCATTATTTTGACGTGTATATTATATGTATCCTATCTCACTCGAAGCTGAGTGCATTCATACATCAATGCATATAAATCAGTATAATAATTGAAAATTAAAACAAATAATTAAATTCGAGGTGAACATGCAATTGAAGATAACATCTTCAAGATTAAACTCTATCCAGCCTTTGATGAAGGAAGCCATTTTAATTTCTGATGAGTTTAGAGAAGCTTCTGTTGACAGCTTAATTGATCCAGTTACTAAATATTGGAACTTAAATCAGCTTTGAGCTCTCTTCAATCCAAGCTTGGTTATAGATATTTTAAAAGTTATGATCTATCCAAATGAGCAACTAGACAAGATGATTTGGTCCCAAGAAAGGAGTGAAAAATTTAGTGTGAAAAGCTGCTACAGATTTTTTAAGTTACAACTTCAGGGCTGTAGAGGAGAGTGCTCTAATGATAGGCAACAACATTCCTTGTGGAAAGCTGTGTGGAAAATGAGAGTTCTTAATAAGATAAAGGTCTTTGCTTGGAGGGTATGCAAGGAGGTTCTACCTTCCCAACATAATCTACTTAAAAAGCATGTCAACATCAAAGGTCCCTGCTTTTTTTGGAAGCAATAGACCGAAGACAACCCATGCTTTACTCTACTGCCCTGACATTCTTTTAAGCTGGTTTTCTTATATTCCTCTCATCCAA
The DNA here is from genome assembly GCA_011037825.1 of Carya cathayensis. Lineage (NCBI taxonomy): Eukaryota > Viridiplantae > Streptophyta > Magnoliopsida > Fagales > Juglandaceae > Carya > Carya cathayensis. The sequence goes on from QGSO01000556.1 coordinate 211,332, forward strand.
TAGCTAGGAGTAAACTTACTAGTATTGCAAATAGCGTTGGCAGTGTTAAAGCAGGGAAAGGAGGATGATCTAGCCTCTTTCTTTGCTATTGCCGGGGGATTTTGGTGGAGGAGAAACCAAATGGTACATGAGCATAAAAACATTACAGTCCAACAAGTCATTAATCATGCACTTACTATTAAACGAGCCTATACTGATTTGAAACACTTGCCTAAGCTGAAAGCTCGAGAGTATTATGATTGGAAGCCCCCACCAACTGGTTGGTTGAAACTAAATGTGGATGGTGTTGTTTTTGATGAAATTCATAAGGCAGGGGTGGGATTAGTCCTCAAAGATGATGCTGGTAAGGTGATATTGGCAGCAAGCAAGGTGGAGTTTGAAGTGAGTAATGCTGAAGCCATTGATTGCTGGCTACTTTTCGTGCCTTACAGTTGTGTGCTAGCATGGGGATCCAAAGATTGATTATGGAATCAAACTAATTGATGGCTATCCAAGTACTCAACAATGAATATGTTTATGATGCAATGTTAGTTCCATTATTGAGTGAAATAAGAAAGTTGTTAAGAGTGTTTGTAGAGTGCAAATTTCAACATGTTTATAGAGAAGGTAATCGGATGGCTCATATTTTTGCCCGATATGCTTGGACCGTTAAGAGTATCTCAATGTGGAATGAGTACTGTCTAGACTTTATTTCTCAGGCTGTTTGACTTGATAAATGTCTATAACCTCTCTTTATTAATGAAAGTTTCAGATTTCCTATAAAAAAATAAAAAAAAACTTTATCCTGCGCGCCTAACGCCCATATATGTGATACCCTATATGAAAAGGAGAAGGGTATAGGTGGTGTATGTATGAGATCCCACATTATTTGGGAATGAAAAATTCTTGCTTTTTATAAGGTTCTAATGAGGTTCTAATTGTATCATTGATTTGTTATTTTGAAATATAGGCCGTGTGATTTGAACCTTCTATTGGAGCGTTATAAAATATATGCTATTTCAAAATTTCCAGCAAAAGCCTAGTATATATGCTGTTATATTGCTGAACGAATATAAAAATGAAAAATTTTATTTAGCTGATTCAAATTCCAAATAAGTGTGCAATGAAGCTAAAATCTTCGTCACATAAAACAATGTCCATTAAAATCAAGTCATTCGAGTTCAAAAATAAAACTTAAAAAGGATCAAAATAAAATGCAAAGCGACATCTCAATAAAATTATTGCTAGAACCCCATACAACCCAGATCACTTAGTGTTTGTAATAACCGAAACATGTTATCTAAAAAATAAGGTACTCGTATTATAATTAAAACATCCAAACAAACCAACATGAATATTTAGTAACAGAGAATTGGCTAATGGGTTCGGGCTTACTAGCTAGAATGTGAAGAACGAGAGAGAGATCCAAACCGAGAACATAAAATGAGAAGCGAGAAACTTGTGTGAGTTGTGTGCTTTGACATGTGCCTATTTATAGAAGAAATATCACATCATTTTGATCGATGATTCAGCATTTCTTGAGTAATCTCATGCATTATATAGAGTCGGTAGCATTAACACTGTCGTGATGAAGTCGGCACCGAAAATAAAATGCAAGCTTGAGCTCCTCATTACAGTTATGAGGAGGAGGAGGAGGAGGAGGAGAAATTTGCAGAGGCAGAAGAAAGGTGGGAAGGAAAAGGGCTTATGGACGCAAGGCTCTTTACGTTTAGAACTAGATAACAATAAAAATCGTAAGTTTCACTTAGGTGCACACTCGAGCCTTTTTTTAGAACATGGCTTAAGAAGCGTTGGGCTTGGGGGCATGGATATTACAACTTCTCTGAAGAACGAAAGAGACATCTAAAAAATTAGGAAATCTCTACAAATCAAGGCAAATTATTTCCTCCAATGTATTAAGAGTTATGAGTGGCTATATGAAAGACTATAAAATCACTAAATATAGTGGATTTCACCTTCAAATAACCTGTAGATGTAGACTTTTATGCCGAATCACATAAATGATCTCCTTGCACTCTTTATTTACAGTTATATGCTTTATTTATAATTTATTTCATATATCAACATTTGACAACCGTATCGAGCCCAAGCCATCATTATGGGCCATTCAGCATTAATGTTGAGCTTCGGTCACGCCTGGAAAATGCATCAACAATACCAATTCATACTTAAATACGACTGATGTTCTACAACGTCATATTAGCCGATATATTTTAGAGTTCTTACCCAAGCTTTAGTGTATAGAGTGATAGATAAATAGATACATGAAGGGAACCTACAACATTATTATGCATTTAATACTACTACAAAAACTTATTCAGATAGTTATAAATGTTGTAAAGCTCACTTCATCATGTATTCCTATATTTTTACACTAATTTAGAGCTTAAAAACTCTTGAGAATTTAAACCCCAACCCCATGATCCAATACGCGATTATATACAACCTTTTCTTAAAAGAGCGGGATTGGCCTCGAATGTTGTGTTTCTAAAATATAGATATAATGAAAATCTAAATAATAGATAAAGAAATAGATGGACATGTCTCTTTGTGAAGAGATTGTACTAAAAACTAGATTTGATAATCTGTGTTGTCTTGTTGGATTTAAATTGTATACGAACCTTAGCCCTCGATTCTAAATTACTTGTTTCTTATTGACTTCGTTAGTTAATTTGAAACAAAAATTATGAAGTCTATATTGAATTTAAAGTGGAGTTCAAATTAAATAGGCAGTTCTAACGCAAACCATTTGAAAAAAGGAGTCAGATCCATCAACTCTATAGTTCACTAATTTTGCGTAGGATATACAAGTCTTGCCAATAGTTGATAGTTCTAATAAGAACAAGGCATGTGAATCTTATTATGACATGATTGTGAACATGTAATTTGCATTACTGCATTCTCGAGTGTGACATGGTGACAGTGCTCCTAAATGGTATCATTTTTATTTTGTTAGCGCTTGAGAAACTAAAATCATGTTTACATATAAGAAATTTGGGAGGATTTTGAAAAGGTTTTGAGTCGTAATTTTGTATTTGAGTTTGGGGTAAAATTTTCCTCCAAATTAGATAGGAGGAAACTCTCTCACCACAACAAAAAAGATATTTTGGGATGAATTTTTTTGGAATGAAATGAAAATTGTCCCAAAAAGTGAGATTTAGGAATGAATTTCATATTTCATTCCCAAAAAATGACGGAATGTTTGTAACGTTCAAACGGTCTAGTTAGGGACGAAATATTTTGTCCCAAATAAGTTAACCGTTCGAACATTAATGATTTACCATTCAAACGTCTAAATTGTACCGTTCGAACATAATTTTGGAACGTTAAGTAAATTTTTTTAGAGGAAAATTGATACACCGTTCGAACGTTCCAATTTAACCGTTCGAATGATGCATCAGCACAATTCAAACTTGATTTGAAGGGGTCGAACGGTGACCAGGGTTTTTTTTTTGGCAGAATTATATTTATATTAACTAGTAATTACAACAAATTGGTTAATTAAATAATAGGAATAATATAAATTAATAATTAGTTTAGAAAATATAAAATAATACTATTTCATAGTTAAATACTGAATTTACAAAACACAAAATATTGTTCATACTTAAAATAAAAAATAAATAAATAAAAGATATAAGGTACTATTTAAGACCCCAAGTCTTTGCACACTTCCTAGCTCGACTGTAGCTATACGTTCTTCTATTTGTGTCAGTCGAGTACTGGTGGTGACGTGAGTCATAGACATGGCATCAAACTCTGTACGTAACGCAGTAATCTCTGTACAAAGCACAGACACAACAAAATGGATCTCCATACACAGACACAACAAAATGGATCTCCATACGCATTGCATCGATCACCGCTGATGTCTGTTTGCTGATCGCTGCACGCACGATTCAGCCATCTCCTCACGAGTAACATTGTTTACTGATGCCTCGGCCTATGTGGATGTGTCTAAGCAGCTGATACTCCATAATCTCTCGGCTGTGCATCTCTCTGAGGATCAACTGGTTCTGGAACATGTCCACGAAGACGCAGTCTTGAGTGTCCCGTGCTGCGTGAGAGGGTGGCGCTGTTTATCTATCCCATCAGCTCCCGTTTATGCTCGGCAACATCAGGCACAACACTAGCAAATAGCAGAAATCGGGTGTTCAAGATTTCGAATGGCAGTATATCCATCAAAATGTACCGAGACTCTGATCGAATCCTATCAAATATATACCCCACCAGGTCGATAGGAATGCCACGAGCGACCCATATCATAAATTTAGTTCGACCAATGCCAACCTCTGTCTTGTGCTACCGAGAGTCAATGTTGTTGGCAATTATCAAATTCAAGATCTTGAAGAAAGAAGATAGATCTTCCTGTTTGATGCTCTTGATCCTGTCATATGGTGGAGCATTTGGACCAACAACTAAATCCCTCACCTCATGATCAGCAAGGGTATCGACCTCATCAGTATAAACTGATGCCTCCTCCTCAGTTGTCTCCGCCTCAGTTGAAGGATCAGACTTTCTAGGCACCACATTCGGGTATGCATCTGGCAGCCTAGGAATATCGAAATGCTTAGCAAGTCCATCCTGTGAAAATACAACTGAAACTCCTTAGACAGAGATCCTGTAGGCCCCTCTGTCATCTGGGCTGGCACTATCAAGCTCTCTATAGAACTCAGCAATAATGTCAACATAGGAGACTGGCTCCCATGCTTCCTCCCGCTCATCTAGGATAGGTCCCCAACCACGATCGCTGAAGACTGATGGCAGTGAATGACCCTCCCAGACAAGACTCTGGAAATCAGAAATCTTCACCGGTCGCTCCAGTGAAACAGTCCCTCCTTGATTGGACCACTACTAGTCTCAGCAGGATTGCGTCTCTTACGTCCCACCCTAGAAGAAGACATTATAATTAACCTGAAATTCACAATTAAAAATTAGATATACAACATTAACAATAAAAATACAATAAATAACTATTCACAGTACTTTCAAACGAATAGGAATTTAATAAAGTGAGACATTGTGAACAACATAATTTTTAATAAATAATATCACATTATTTAATATTAATTAGATTAATATTAATAGAAATATAATATTTAAAAATTATGATAAATTACAGCATTAATTTAATTATAATATAGAAATTATTCTCGTTAAAATTTAATGGAACTATAATGTGGAATAAAAATAACAATTCACTAATATTACTAAATTTAATTATACCGTTCGAATATCTAAAATAGTGCTCAAACGGTACACCTATACAGTTCGAACGTATAAAACAACGTTCCAATGTCATTGGATTGGCTACTACAGTTCAAACGTGTAAAACAACATTCGAATGTATAACCATTACCGTTCAAACACCCAATATGTTGATCGAACGGTACTTGTAATGTTCGAACGTTTACATGAATGGTCGAACGGGTGGGATTGGTCTGGCTGTTTGAATGTCTAAAACAACGTTCGAATGGTTAGTTGATACCGTTTGAATGATATTTATAGCATTCGAACGGTATGCGAATCGATTTCATGTTCCAGGCCGAGTTGACTCAACCATTGAAATCCATGGAATCTTCGATTTTTCATCAAAATAAATCAAATAGAAACCTAAATAAACATTCCTACAATGGATTACAGCAAATCTACAGTGAGTATTGATGGATAAATCGCTTTATCCTAATTCAAACAAATAATCCATCAAAAACCTAAATCTAAACGGTAAAATGGTTAGAAAAAGAAGAATACCGGTACTTAGAGGAAGAGGCTTCAAGTGGGTACTGTTCACGGCGGTGAAGATGGTGTTGAACGGTGGAGATGGACGGTTAACTGCTTGAAAGGAAGTTATGCACACGTTTGGCGTCCATGAAAATGACGTCCGGCAACTTATATATGCAACACCGTTCGAACGGTACGTTAATACGTTCAAATGTATTAACTGAAATTTACCGAATTATGTTATTATTAAATATAATGTTTATTATCATAATAATTGATTATAATATTAAATATAATATATTATCCCATTATGTTATTATATACATAATACACTATATATTATATTTATTATTTTTAATATAGTATATATTATATTTAATAGATTATATTATATTATATTATATTATATATAGTATAAGTTATATGATGTAGTATAATATAGTATACTATATATACGATACTATATTATAGTATTATATAACGTATATGTGATATTAAAGATCACATATATGTTATATTATAGTATATGTTATATTTTAGTTATAGGCTAATTAAATGAAACGAAATATTCTAGCACTATAGATGACACTATATATGATAGTATATATATGTTATATATAGTTTAATATATTAACATATTATATTTTAGTTTTAGTCTAATTAGAATACCCTCTAAATGCTAGTACTATAGATGACACTGTATATGATAGTATGTATATGTTATACTAGAAAGTTGATGGGCCCCAAGGCGGACCAAGTCTCAAGGATCAATTATAAGAATAAGAGCCACGAAGATCAAGGGAGCAATGCAAGAATTGGTGCAATCCAATTGGGATGAAGCTAGCAAGAGCCCAACACTCATGATGGGCTTGAAAGAAGGAGAATCAATTTGGATCCACTTGATCAAAGCTATGGAAGACACGACTTGGGCCTTTTGTTATTGAAGTCCATAGATTTATTTATTTAATTAAAATGGCTTATTTTAATAGTCATAAGAATTAATCTAGAATAATTGGGCTTGGGGGATGTCCAGCCCACACGTCTTATTTCTATTGAACTAGGGTTTTTGTGAAGGCCTTGTATTTTGGCCAAGGGCTTATTTGGCAAGTTATTATTATACAAACTAGGGTTTTAGAAGTTACTGTAGCGCGGCGTACGACACTGTTCACGCTACAGTACCCGAGGCACTTTCATTAGGGTTTTTGGGGGTTGTCTATTTAAACAACTTATAGCCTCATTTGAGAGGCAGAATATATGAAATTTCTTTGAGAGTTTGAGTTATCTCCTCTTGTTCTTCTTGAACTTTTGAACTTATCAAAGGTAAATCAAAACCTTTGTGGCGTTCCTCCTTTGTAATTTGGGTTCTTGAGACGGATTCTTCAATGGGTCTAGATTTTGATATAATCTAGGTTCTTGGAACGGGTTCTCATCGGGTCTAAATTCTCCATCCATAAATCTGAGTTTGGCTTTCTTGGGGTTGTTTTTCAGTATTGTTGTTGGGTCTCAAAGCAAATCGATTGGGGTTCACATCATTTGGTATTCAGAGCAAGGTTTCCAATCAGGTGTAATTCTATCTTTTATTTATTGCATCTTTATTTCTAGGGCTTCATTGTTCTAAGGTTGCAAAAAAAAAAAAAAGTGCAGAAATTCGTTTCCTAGGGCTGCCAGATTACTCTATCTTTTTGGTTTCATGTTCATCAACATTGGGTGGCTAAATTGCTTGTTTGAGAGCTGCCAAAATTTGCACCATCTATAGAGTTGGGAATTTCTGGGGTTTCTTGCATCTTTAAGTTTGTCAATTGCTTGGAGTGCCGTTTCATTGATCTCTTCTATTTCCTTGTCAATTTTTATGTGTTTGAATTCAATTGTTTGATTATCACAATTGAATATTTCTGTTTGTGGTTGAATTGTTGAGGAAAGGAAAAGAAAAGAAAAGAAAAGAAAATTAAAATTCCAAAAAAAAAGAAAAGAAAAGAAGAGAGATGGATTTTGGGTAGTTGTTTCAAATACTTTGCCATATAAAATTGAGTGCTTTGTCATTGATTGATCCTTATCTTTAAAGGGGCTGAATACGTCATTCTAGTTGGTACCTTATTTCGTAATTACTCTTTCCAGTGTATAAATTCATTGAGTCTCGTGTCATTTTATTCCTTCCATGTTTTTCTCTTGTTCTTGTTTCTTGGACCTAATTACTAGTTGGGAGAAAACAAAAGGTTGTATTATCTTGATTGAGTTCAATTAGTTCTTAAAAGAACTTGAGTGGGAAAACTCTTGGGGTAAAAGGCAAGAGAGTGTGAGATCATTATCCTGAAAAAAAAAAGCCAATTAAGAGTGAAACACGAGTGGAGTGCCATTATTCGAGTGTAAACACGTAAGGGTGAGGTCTTTTTTTTCACTAACATTCTTTTTTGTGCAGAGCATATGATGTCTCATAAAAATGACTCATCACCAAAGGAGATGGTAGATAACTCATTCTTTGTGTTGCATTCCATACAACAAAAGTTTGAAAGGTTAAATTTGAAATTGGGAGAAGTGAGGCATAGGATGGATCAACAAGGTGTAGTGATTAGAAATCTACAAAGTGGGAGAGATAGGAGACATGAGCCTAGTATTAAACATCAATATAAGAATGGGGAGTATGGTGAGTCTCTTGTTGTCAAGCGTGCTCTCAATACACAAAGTAAGATGGATGATATAGAGCTGCAGAGAGAGAACATTTTTCATACTAGATGCCACATCAACAACAAGGTATGTAGTATGATCATTGATGGGGGAAGTTGTACTAATGTGGCTAGCACTACTTTAGTTGAGAAATTGAATTTACCTACCTTGAAACACCCTAGACCATACAAGTTGCAGTGGTTGAGTGATTGTGGGGAGGTTAGGGTAAATAAGCAAGTGCTTGTATCTTTTTCAATTAGAAAGTACAAAGATGTGGTGCTTTGTGATGTAGTGCCTATGCATGCTGGTCATATTTTGTTGGGGAGGCCATGGCAGTGTGATAGGAGAGTGATTTATGATGGGTTCAGGAACATGTACAATTTTGAAAAGGATGGAAAAATAATCAAACTTGCTCCTTTAACTCCAACACAGGTCCATGAGGACCAACTGAAAGTAAAAAGTGAGATTGATGATAAAAGAGAGAGTAAAAGTGAGGTTGAACGAAAAAGAAAGAGTGAGAGAGAGATTGAGGAAGAAAGAAATTGTGAAACCTCTAGAAAAAGAGAGAATGAGTTGAAAAACAATTGTGAGGTCGAGAGTTCAAAAAAAGATGTTGAAAAAGGGAGTGAAAGAAAAGAGAGTGAAAAGGAAAAAAAGAGTGAAAGAGAAAAAGAGAGTGAAAAGGAAAAAGACAGTGAAAGAAGAATAGAGAGTGAAACGAAAAATGAGATTGAAAAGAAAAGCGAGAGTGAAGAAAGTGAGAGAAAAGCAAAGGGAGAAGTGAGTTTTTATGCTAAAGCAAATTTTAATACCAACGAACTTAACAAATCTTTGCCTAGCATTGTTATCTCTTTGTTGCAGGGATATGAGGTCATGATTCCTAGCAGTATGTTTAATGGATTGCCACCTATTAGAAAGATAGAGCAATACATTGATCTTGTGCCAGGTGCGACAATCCTTGGCCAACCTTTGTTTGAAGAGCACAAGTCCTTGACGCACTTGAAGGGACAAGTTAAGTTGGATAGAATGCATGCCAAGTGGGTTCAACTCATTGAGACATTTCCTCATGTAATTCTTCAGTACACACACGGTAAGAAAAATTTTGTGTTTGATGCTTTAGCAAGAAGGTATGTCCTTGTCATCATTTTAGATACAAAATTATTGAGACTTGAATATGATAAGAAATTGTATGTTAATGATGATGGCTTGGCTAGTGTGTATAGAGTATGTGAGAAAGCATCATTTGGTAAGTTCTATAAATTAGATTGGCACTTGTTTAGAGATGATAGACTTTTTGTGCCTAATAGTTCTATGCGTGAGTTGCTTGTGCTTGTAGCACATGAATGTGCTTTGTTGGGAAATTTTGGTGTAAAGATAACTTTAGACGTGTTGCATGACCATTGGTGGGCGTATTACTTGCCATTTATTGAGTTTGCATTTAGTTGGAATGGTCCCTTTGGTGTTAAGAAGAGTTTAGACGTATTGCATGAATACTTTTGGGAGTATGGTTTGCCATTCATTGAGGTCGCATATAGTTGGAGTGGTCATTTTGGTGTAAGGAAGACTTTAGATGTGTTTCATGAACGTTTGTGGGAGTATCATTTTCCATTCACTGAATTCTTGCATGAACATTTGCGAGGATATCATTTGTCATTATTAGAGTTTGCATATAATAAGACCATGCATACTACTATTTCTCATTCATCTTTTGAAGTTGTTTTTGGCTTTATTCCACTTATTCATTTTGATTTAATGCCTTTACCTATTGATGACAGAAGAAACTTGGATGGACATTTCCAAATTAATGATACTTCATATCTAGTGGATTTTCCAGGTATGTATCATGTGTTTGCTATTTTCAATGTTACTGATATTTTTCCCTTTGATCCAGGTGGAGATTCGAGGTCGAATCCTTTTGAGGAGAGGGGGAATGATGGGCCCCAAGGCGGACCAAGTCTCAAGGATCAATTATAAGAATAAGAGCCACGAAGATCAAGGGAGCAATGCAAGAATTGGTGCAATCCAATTGGGATGAAGCTAGCAAGAGCCCAACACTCATGATGGGCTTGAAAGAAGGAGAATCAATTTGGATCCACTTGATCAATGCTATGGAAGACACGACTTGGGCCTTTTGTTATTGAAGTCCATAGATTTATTAATTTAATTAAAAGGGCTTATTTTAATAGTCATAGGAATTAATCTAGAATATTTGGGCTTGGGGGATGTCCAGCCCACACGTCTTATTTCTATTGAACTAGGGTTTTTGTGAAGGCCTTGTATTTTGGCCAAGGGCTTATTTGGCAAGTTATTATTATACAAACTAGGGTTTTAGAAGTTACTGTAGCGCGGCGTACGACACTGTTCACGCTACAGTACCCGAGGCACTTTCATTAGGGTTTTTGGGGGTTGTCTATTTAAACAACTTATAGCCTCATTTGAGAGGCAGAATAGATGGAATTTCTTTGAGAGTTTGAGTTATCTCCTCTTGTTCTTCTTGAACTTTTGAACTTATCAAAGGTAAATCAAAACCTTTGTGGCGTTCCTCCTTTGTAATTTGGGTTCTTGAGACGGATTCTTCAATGGGTCTAGATTTTGATATAATCTAGGTTCTTGGAACGGGTTCTCATCGGGTCTAAATTCTCCATCCATAGATTTGAATTTGGCTTTCTTGGGGTTGTTTTTCCAGTATTGTTGTTGGGTCTCAAAGAAAATTGATTGGGGTTCACATCAAGAGTATTATATTATAATATTATATTTTAGTTATAATCTAATTAGATGACACTATATATGCTAGTATTACAGATGACACTATGCCATGATACCATATATATGTTATATATAGTCTAATATTATATATACTTGACTATAATATTAGATGTAGTATGATATTATATATTATATTATAGTAAAATATAATATAATTAACATATATGCTTGATTATATATTATAATCAAATATTACTATGTTACTAAACTATAGTATATTATATATTAGATATTAATATTGTTATTTTATTTAAAGGTATAGTGCAATTTTTTTTTAACTAAACATAGTTCAAACCGTTTGAACGTAATATTATATGTTCGAACGTGAAACTTAAGGAGGGAAATTTTTCCCGCTGCATTGTTTCACGTTTGAACGTTTAGTAAATAACAGTTTGAACGTAAATTTTTTACATTTACACGACAAAACCTCACAATCTTGCTCTCCTCCAACCACTCTCAGTCTCGCTCCCAGAGGCAAATCTATCAACCAACGCCATTCTCCCTCAATTCAGCCACCAAATATTAACAGTTTTCATCAATCTCTTATATTTTCGGATTAAGAGGTTATTTTTACTACTTTTTGAAGAGTATTTTTGTTTTGGGCATAACGTACAGTCTCCTTGCATTTTCATCTCTCAAAACCAGATATATATGCTATCTTATTCTCATTTTAGTTTGGTGAAACACTTTGGAATGGTCCGTCCATTACTAAGGCTTTAACAGCCTCCAATAAAAACCCACCACGTCAGTAATTTTACACAAAATTGATAAGAGTCATCATACTGTATAAAATCATGATTCCTACAGTTCGTCTTCCTTCCTCACCTAGCATCTGTGAAATTTGCAACCCCTCACAAATTCCAGACTGCCGCACAACACAAGTTTATGTGAAATGTGAAATTTGTTCCTCATCTCAGTGATCTTGAGTTTTTTCATCCTCTCCGGTGATTATTTTTTCTTCTTTTTTAATGGTAATTTACCATCTACTCCTGGTTGAAGGAGTGAGATTTTGCGGTGAGGGGTTTTGTAACTTTGTTGTCCTCAAGGTCGTCTTCAAAGCACCAAATATTTTACAGTAGAGATAAAATTCCACAGTAGAGAGATAAAACCCATCAATCTCGATTGTCAATTTCAAAAAGGCCAAAGCTTCACAAAATCAAAAGCATGATTAAAATGGTTGCAAAAGTTCCAATCAACTCCGCAAAAGCATTTTCTTTTTTCTTGGTGGTCGCCTGCTATGGTTCTCAACAGGAGCTTAGAATCTTCATTGAAGTGGATGATACAAGCAATTAGTGAGAAGAAATTTTGAGGAAGAAAATAATCATAATCGTTACCTCCTTTTTTTTGGGCAATTTTTTTTTTCTTGGTGGGTTTCTATGGTTCTCAATAGGAGCTCAAAATCTCCATTAAAATGGGTGATACAAGTAGTTAGTGAGAAGAAATTTTGAGGAAGAAAATAATCATAAGAGAAGTCGGATTCTCAATATTTTGACCTTTTGATCACTGGGTACTGTGGGAGAGGGGGGTCTTTTGTTTCAGTGTAAGGGGGAAGGGGGGCTCTCGAGATTTCTGAGAGGGAGGAAAGGGGAAGGGTAACTCTCCGAGAAAGACTTTTTGTTTATTTTATCATCTGCTGTGCAGACACATGAAAGTTGATATGGGAGGCTTACTTAGCACTTAGTTATTGGAAGGCTGTTATTTAGAATAGAGCAGACCGACCGGCTAGAAGTTAATTCCTTTAGTTTGAATATGAGTGTTTTCGTTTGCTGTATTGAGTTTGTGATATTGTGTGTTTTCATTTGCTGTAATGAGTTGGTGATTGTTGGGATTTTCGGAGGTTGAAGACGACAGGAATCTGGAATAAACCCGTTTGAATGGTACACGATTACCGTTCGAACATGTTTATTACATACAAACACTTATTAACACCGTTTGAATGTTATGTCTAAACAGTGTTAAAATATTAATTAGAAATTAGAATAGTACTAAATCTTTAAATCTTTCAATTTCAATATTAATTAAAATACTACTAAATCTTTAAATTAATAAAATGAATTTTAATTAAAATACAAATAGTTAAGATTTAATAATACTTAAATACTTAATCTTTAAATTAATAAAATGAATTTTAATTACAATTTAAATATATTAAATTTAATAATACTTAAATACTTAATCTTTAAATTAATAAAATGAATTTTAATTAAAATACGAATATACTATGATTTAATAATACTTAAATACTTAATATTTAAATTAATCAAATGAATTTTGATTAAAATACAAATAGTACTATAGATTTAATAATATTTAAATACTTAATATTTAAATTAAGAAATTGAAGGTTAATTAAAATACAAATAGTTAAGATTTAATAATACTTAATATTTAAATTAATAAAATGAATTTTAATTAAAATACAAATAGTTAAGATTTAATAATACTTAAATACTAAATATTAAATTAATCAAATAAATTTTAATTAGCATATCTTGCATTATTTGTTTGATACATGTTAGAATATCTTGCATTGCTTGTTCATCAAAATAAATCTTAGACCCATTTGAGAGATATCAATCCAGATGAATTGAAAGATTGATAACTCTTGAATTGTCCAAAGTGGACAGTTTGGGATTGTAAGATCATTCTCGCAAACTATTGAACTACATTTGTTAAACGTCCAGCATTAAGATTTTGGTAGATTCATCCCTTGTTCTCCGGATATGTAGTTTTGGTGATGGTGTATCAACGTGTTAATCGTCGGTACACATAACCAGATGAGCATATTTGGAGAACTATAGGGAGATACTGCCGAAATTTTGTTGGACGTGACAGATTATAGAGAATAGGTTTGCGACTATGATCTTACAATTCTGAATGGGATAGGACCAATTACCCAGTGAAAGGTGGCATACTCTTTGATTGATACATGATACATGTTTGTTTGTTTATGCACATGTGATTGTTTGTAATGAAGATAGTCAGCATGGATAAGAGTTGGATGTGAGTTAGTGATCGATTGAGTCAAAATTACAACGTATATGCTGAAGGCGTTAAGGAATTCTTAGAGTTCGCATTGGGTACATGTGATAGTGATGGGCGTATTAGATGCCCATGTAGAGAATGCAGGAATTTGCATTCTCATAAGATAGACTTGGTGAGAGAGCATCTATTTGTCAAATGTATTGACAAGGGTTATACTGATTAGGTCTTACAGGGCGAACCATATCCAACTTCATTCGAGATTCCACATGAAGAAGAAGAGATCAATGAAGATGTACAACCAAATGTTGTTGGAGATAGATACGATGAGGATATGGAGCAAATGTTAGATGACACCAGTGCGGGAATATTTATGGATGAAGGTGACATGAACACATCAAATTCAAATGATGGGGGTCGTAACACTTTTGCACGATTGTGGAATGATTCACAACGTGAGCTATATCTAGGATGTAGAAGACACAGTAATTTGTCATTTACCGTAAGACTGCTTCACATAAAATCAATGTGCTGATTATCAATTAAGGCTGTCAATATGTTACTCGAGCTGTTTATGCCATTAGATAATACTTTACCTCATAACTTCTATGAAACAAAAAAGTTGAAACGAGGACTTGGATTTGATTACAACGTAATACATGCATGTAAGAATGACTACATATTATTTTGGCAAGAGAATGAGCAATTGAACGAGTGTCCCATATGCCACGAATCAAGATAGACATCTGACAAGCAAAATGTGCCACAAAAGGTAGTACGCCACTTTCCATTGATACCTAGATTATAACGATTATATATGTCACGTGCAACGACTGTAGATATGATATGGCACTCATTAGCTAGAGTTAGGAATGATGATATTTTATCACATCCTGCTGACTTCCAGGTGTGGAAGGAATTTGATCAGGAACACCCATGGTTTGTTGAAGAACCACGTAATGTGCGACTTGGGTCGGCAACAGATGGATTTAATCCATTTGGGAACATGGGTACTAGTCATAGTACTTGGCCAGTTGTACTTATGCTGTATAATCTATCACTGTGGAAGTGTATAAAAGATCCATATTTCATGATGAGTTTGCTCATTCCAGGTCTGAGATCACCGGGAAATGATATAGACATACACTTACAGTCATTGATTGCAAAATTGAAAGATTTGTGGGAGAATGGGGGTGTCACATTTGATTCATCAACAGACAAGTCGTTCAAGATGCATGCTGCCGTGTTACGGACATTAAATGATTTTTCAGTTTATGAAAACTTGTCAGGTTGGAGTATTAAGGGGAAAATGACATGTCCAACTTGTAACAAACATACTAAATCTGAATGACTCACTTACGGGAGAAAATTATGTTTCATAGATCATCGTCGATTTTTACCTGGTGACCATAGATGGCGGAGAAATTTACAAATGTTTGATGGTACTGTTGAATGGGGCCAACCTCCACCATATTTGTCTGGTGAAGATGCATTTGCACAATTTATAGATATTGGTTGTAATGAATTTGGTAAAAAATAACGAAAGAGAAAACGAGCTAGAAATGAGTTGAATTGGACTAAGAAGAGTATATTTTTCGATCTCATATACTGGTCAAAGTTAAAATTACGGCATAGTCTTGATATTATGCATATTGAAAAAAAAATATGTGAATTCGTATTGAGAACATTGATGTCAATTGAAGAAAAAATGAAGGAAACATTAAATTCAAGGAAGAATTTGAAGCGGTTTGGAATAAGATCGGAAATGCAATTGCAAGAAAATGGTTCGTCCGTTTACATGCCAATTGGGTGGTATGCATTGTCAAGGAATGAAAGGGCTACATTTTGTGAGTGGGTAATGAAAATTAAATTACAGGACAGTTATGCCTCAAATTTGACAAGGTGTGTGCGAACAAATGACTAGAAAATAATTGGATTAAAAAGTCATGATTGTCATGTCCTTTTACAATGTATCTTGCCTATTGGTATCTGTGGGTACTTGACCAGAGATGTGCGCGTGACTTTGATTGAGTTGGGTTTATTTTTCCAAGACTTATGTGCTAGAACATTAAATGTAGAAGCTTTGGATTGAATGGAATGGGAAATTGCCATAATATTGTGTAAGCTAGAAAGTATTTACCCACCGTCATTCTTTGACGTCATGGTTCACCTAGCTATCCATTTGTCATGTGAGGCTCAACTTGCAGGATCAGTTCGGTATAGATGGATGTATCCCATTGAACGATTCATTGGGAAGTTGAAACGTACAGTTGGTAACAAGGCTCGCCTAGAAGGATCAATTGCATAAACATATATTGATGATGAGTGGCATACCTTCTATTCCAAATATTTCCACGGAGTTGCTAGGTTTGAACGGCAGGAAAAAAAAGTTGACGTTGATTGAGCAAGACAAAGAAATGTGTTTTCTGTGTTTTTCCAACAAGTACGTCCACTTGGTGCAGTGCGTGGTTATGACTTATGTGGAAGAGAGTTTGAGAAAGCTCAGTGGTACGTGTTGAACAATTAGCCTGAGATCGAAAACCACTTGAAGTAAGTAATAAACTTTTCTTAATTTAATATTCACTCATTTGCTTTCGCAAAATTCTAATAATATAAAAGACTTATGGTAATCATCAATTTCAGTGATCATATTAACATGCGCAAGGAACTAGGAGTAAATGATATAAACCAAAAACATGAAAAGGAGTTCCCGAGATGGTTTGAACAACGGGTAATGACATTACATATGCTTTACTCATCCAATAGCAATTTAAAATATTGATTGTTTATTATTGGTATAATAGAAGCTTTACTCAATATGTAGGTTGTACAAATGCATACGAATAATCCAAACGATATATTGGATGAACTGTATGCATTAGCGCATGGCCCATTGAGATGCGCTACAAGATATTTTGCATGTATTTCTCAGAGAAGTAGGTATCATACAATGGATTGAGATTGTTATAGGAAAACACAAAATAGTGGTGTCCTAGTCGAGGGAAGTCATGATGGAGAAAATATTGATTTCTATGGAGTTATTGTTGATATAATTGGAATGAAATATTTGGGGGAGCTTGCAGTGTAACTGTTTAAGTGTGATTGGTGGGATTTAAGCAATCCTCGAATTGTAGTCCGTGATGATGAATATTTTTTTAGTATTAATATATCAAAAAAATGGTACGAAGATGATCCTTTTATTTTAGCTTCTCAAGCATCTCAAGTATTCTACTTAGATGACTCGAAGTTAGGAAATCAATGGCGAGTAGTTCAAAAATATTCTCCAAGAAATATATATATAATGTTATCCCTCAGGTGGAAGGGCGAGATGAAGAAGAAGATGATCCCTCTATTCAAGAAGCATACCAAGAGAGTCAGCCCGTCTTTAATTTGTTTGTGGATTTGAGCCAGTATGAGATGATTCCATTAAATAGAGAAGATATTGAGCTTGAAATTGTTGATGCGACAATTGAGCAAAATGTTGAATCATCTGAAGTATCTACAGATGGTGAGACTGAATTGTCAAATAATATTGATACAGATAGTGATTGACCAATTATGTTTTTACATTACATTTGATGAGCACTATTTTACTTAATGAATATTGTATCAGTTTTTCTGAAATTATGCCTTCGAAGAGAAAGGAAGTTCGCATCCCATCTCCACCTGTTCCTAGCTCTCCTTCAGACTCACCATTAAAGATTGACTCTATAGAACAAGGTAACATTCTAATATTCATAAAAGTTATATATAAGGTTATAATAGAAAATTGATTACAATGTTATATATCATGATGAATTCACAGTACAATCTTGTCAAGGTCGAGGCACTATTAGAGGCGTGACGTTGGAAAAATATCATACGGTGGGTAAGATCAAGGTTAACATTCTTGACAAACATATCGGAGGCAAAGGACAACCAGCAGCTTGGCTTACATCGCATGTGGGTGCTCTTACACAAACTTATGCACCTTTGGCAACAAGTTCATGGAAGAAAGTCCCCCAAGATGTTAAAGAGCTTATTAAGAAGTGTTGTTCGGTAATGTTTAAAACATTTATTTAGTTGGTAAATTTTTATATTTTACTTAAAGTTAGAAGATTATAAATGATAATATGTTTGTCTAAATGTTTTTTTTAAGGATGATTTCGAATTAAATTTTGGTCAAAGAGAGGAGCGTAAGACTGTGGAAGAGCTTATGAGTAATGCATTATGCAAATATAAGGTGAGGTGTCATGAGCATTATAATAAGTTCGAGAATATGGAAGATGTACGCTAACATCCTTTTCAAGATGTCCAACCTTCTGAGTGGGAAAAATTTTGTGACATGTTTGAGGATCCATCATATAAGGTATAATTAAATTACTTAATTTAGTCGTCCTATTTTTAATTTCTCTTTCTATGTAGGAGCGAAGTTCTATAAACAAAAGAAATAGATCGAAATTGAAGATTAATTATCATGCAGGCTTAAGATCTTTCCACCGCCTCTCTAAGAAATTGGTATTGCTATTTTTTTTATTTGTATATAGTTAACTAAATATATGAATCATAATGACTTTATATCTTAACAAATATTTATTATAGCAAGATTCATATGCCAATTATGATCTGACAAAATTATATGTTGCATCATATACTAATTGTAATGGAGAGTGGAGTCATCCCGATGCCCGTGAAAATTATGTAAGTATTATAATTTGTTTTAAATAAATATATTTGAATATTTATGATGATATTAACTCTTTATCTTATGTGTAGGATAAAATGGTTGCCATACGTGTTGAATCTGCGTCAGATCAAAATTTCTCAACAAATGATGTTGAGATTTTTACACAAGTTTTGGGTCAATGTTCAGGATATTTGAGGGGTTTAGATCATTGTCTAAAACCTTATCCCTCTTCCTCTGCTTCCGGGTCTGCCTCTACGGCCTTTATAGAGCAAGAGAATGTGAATCGCAGAATCGAAGAATTGGTTGCAAGGCAGCATGAGTTAGAGGCTCAATTGGCAAAACAAGGAGACATGGAGACGGGCCTCAAACAACATGAAGAACAACAAGAAGAGTTCAGGAGAGATATGTAACTCCAAATGCAGCAGCTTATGCAACAGTACAGGCCTCCAACAACTAATGGTTTTTTACGTATAGATTATGAGATTATCTAATTATGTATGAACAATGCCAGTCTCATGGTTATTTATTAGTTCGCACTTATTATAAAACTTACGTGAGTATTAAATAGTTTCTAATGTATGTTTTTCAAATATTATGAATGTCTATTTGGTTTTTTATTATTATGGTGTTTTAATAAAATTGTAGTCGTTCGAACGACCATGTACCGTTCAAACATTATTGATTAAGTTGTTCGAACGACATCAGACGATCAAATAACGTTCAAACGGAATTTATTATTGTAGCATTCGAACATAACTTTTATTTGTACAATCTCTTTTACCGTTTGATCTGTTCCTTTAACGTTCGAACAAAAATCTATTTTATACCATTCGAACGTTATCAAAAGGTGTGATCGTTCGAACGTATTAATGTGAAAAGCACATGTTCTTTTAATGAAAAGATAAATGAAAATTGTTAACTTACACTTTTAAGAAAGCGTGTGTGTGATGCCCCCAAATTCTGCTTGGGATTGAATGGACATTTGAAATGTTGGGACATGCAACACAAGGTTACCTGCCCCCGTTCATGACATATAAGATGCAATGTTCCTAACATGCATATAGCATTATACAATATTCGCAGCGGATAATTTTTTTTTCTTGAGCAATCCTATGCACGAAACTTATAATATCCCAAATAGTTAAATCATAACCAAGTATACTTAATAAAATAAACATCCACGATTTTAGTACGAATCTCAGAAGACTATAACCTCAAAAACATAGGAGACCAAACTCCATATTTACATTACCAAAATACATTATTGAGAAAGTTCGTCAAGTAACTCGTGTAACTCGACTAACGAGGCCAGAAAACTATCCAAAAACTAACTATGGAAGCTGTAAGCTCCGCGTCGTGTCTACGGCGTCTAGTCAACCTCCTTCAGTCTACAAATGTCTGCTCTCTGCACTGATCCTGACACATCGCCTACCATTCGGGGGAAATGGTAGTTGGGACTACCACGGTGAGATTTGATTACAAATCTCAGTAAGTTAACAGGAAACTCCCACACAGGTTAAGGATGCATGCATGGCAGTAAAAGCATAAATGCATAAATAAAGTCGTAAATAAGCATAACATAACTTGACATATAGCATGACATAACCTGAACTTAAACGTGAACTGAACTTGATTTAATATGACATGAACTTGAGCTTAAAACATAACATGGACTAGCAACATAACATGAACGTGAAACTTGAAACATAACATGGACTTGAAACATAGTATGAACGTGAACATGCATAACATAAATATGAACTTGAACTTAACATAAACCTGAGCATAACATGACATAAACGTGAACTTGAGACATAATGTGAACGTGAACATAACATAACATGAACGTGAACTTGAAAATAACATGTACGTGAACATAACATGACAGAAACATGAACTTGAAACATAACATGAACATGAACATGAACATGAACATAATATAACATGAACGTGAGCTTGAACATATCATAAATATGAACATAACATGATATGAACATGAACTTGAAACTTAACGTAAACATGAACATAACTTGTACGTGAGCATAACATGACATAACATAACATGAACTTGATCTAAAACTTGTCTTAACGTGGACTTGAAACTTATTTTTATCTCATGGGGTCACCATGATTGCTTATTCTTAACTTCTTGACATGAACTTGGAATCTTATTCGATTGACTTGATTAATAACGTGACCATATGGGTGCTACACGGGTCCCCTAGAGCTGTGTGTCCCTGTCGATTACCGCATCACAACACAGGTATCTGCACCAGCTGTGAATGCGTTAATACGTACTCTACAGTTGTTGTGGCCTCACGTATTCTACGTGTCACAATTGCTGTGTCTCACGTAGTGTATGCTCCACAGTTGTTGTGGCCCCATACTTCATGCTCCACAGTTGTTGTGGCCCCATGAATACACGTAAAATAAAATATGGCACCATCGATGTTAGTGCCTGGCGCGCTTCAGTGACCAACTAATTAGGCCCCATTCGCAACCTGTTGACTATACTTCATCAACCCAAGAAATTTCACACCTATTTAGACACTCCAGCGTGAACAAAAGAGTTCCACTAGGATATTACCCCATCCTAGCACTTAGGGTCGTGATTGACATGAATAACTTAACTTGAATGTGATCTGACTTCTTTACTTAACATAACATATTTGCAATGGTGAATATTACATGATATGACATACATGTAACATATGGTATACTTATAACATATAGCAATACGTGGCAAAATAGATTGTGTAACAGATAAATATTCGTGAAAGAATAAATCATGCATAACAGATAAACATGTAATGACGTGGCATGACATGGCATATATGATAACATACATACATAAATTGTAGTTCCCTTACCCATCATACATACACAATAAACTGATAGTAAGTTAGAAACTAACTTACCTCGATTGTCGCGTTCTATGAGAATAAAGCGCGAAACACGAGGAACTGTAAGAAGGTATTCTAAAAGTTAGAAATTTAATTACTAACAATTAGAAACATGAAAACAAGCTAACTTAGAGTAAAATTACCATTTTACCCTCTATATGTGGGAAAATGACCATTTTATCCCTAATTTAAGGATTTCAAATCCTAACTCCAAAAACTTTCAAAATTTGCATTCCTCATGAAAATTTTGTCCTAAACTCAAATATCAACTTAGAAAAATTTAAAACACAACACAACTATGGAAAACACACTATGGCCGAAACATCCATAGGCCATTTCTCTTGATTTTTGTTGCAAATCCTTCCAACTTCAAAACTCATGCTTAAACCAAAAGTTTGCAACAAACATCTTCCAATCCTAAGTTTAAAACCATACTTAAAACATCCATTTAGAAAAAGCTTATAATCAACACCAAACTTTTTGTAAAAAGATCCAAACACTTAATCACAAGCTTTGACCCTAAATCAAAACATCTCCAAGAATTCCAAAAAATCAAATCTTACTTCCAACATATTCATAACATCATCCTAAGATCAACCATGCTTTAAATCATCAAACTAAAGTCACCAAAATCACAAAATAACACTTGGAGTTTTTGGTTTTACACTTAGTCCAAAAACAGAAACTTTTTCCTCAACTAGTTTTGATAAATCTCTTGATCAATGGCTTAACAATGTGAGATCTTTGAAATAAAGCATCACATGGTTTAGCAATGTGTCTTAAATAGGATCCAACCATCAAACTTGAAATCACATGGCTAAAAATCAATAAAACATAGATCTAACCCAAACACATCAAATTTTTAGGCCTAACCGGAATCCTCTTGTATAGAAAAATCATATCTTTGAAACTAATACTAAATATCTTCAAAATAATATCCTAACATGAAAAAAAGAGACTTAGGATCATCATATAAAAATATCAAAGCCTTTAGAGTAAGATCAAACCTCGAAATATTCAAACTTTCTCCAAATAAAAACTGTTTTGCCACTTCCAGTTTTCAAGTTTCTAGATCTAAGAAAATCTATCATCAAAAGCTTTAGTCATGCAACAAAACCTCAATTAACACTCTTAAACACATGCTAAAAATACTCCATAAAATTTTCGGACCAAGATATGTCCATTAACTTGGTCAAAAACTCCAAAACATAACATACTCTCCAGATTCACGCCTAGAATGACCTTTCCATTGTTAGAAATACTTTTTACCAATAAAATGACCATGGAATGATACGAATAATACATATACGGAAACTAGACTCAAAGAGGAACAACTTTTATGAAGGTGTCATTGTGTGAAAATATTTAAAAAGGGTCTTAAGGCTCCACGTAAGAAGACCCAGAAATCTGCCCGAGAGAGCTCTTTTGGGTTTCTCTCTAAGAACGGGGTGAAGAAGTGATGAAAAGGAAGTAAGTGTGTCTTGCACGACTCAAGACTTCTGTAGGGGGAAGATATGGACCTGAATGACCATATATTGGAGGTAGATAAGTGACATAAAGTGGAGAATAGGGAGGGGAAAGGACTGCCTACAGAAGCTATAAGGTATGGAGGTTGATGGGGTGGATTTCTCCATCTCATAAAGGCACTATTGGGTGCAGCCAAGGGTAGTGAATGATCTGCCATGTGGGGGAGGAAACTTCTCCAAGAAGCCTTGCCAAGGTGGCCAAATTCGTGGGCCTTGGTGGGCCCTAACCAAGTGGGCTTCAATTTGGGGTTTAAAGAGGGTTTGGTTAGGGT
This sequence comes from Carya cathayensis, assembly GCA_011037825.1. Lineage (NCBI taxonomy): Eukaryota > Viridiplantae > Streptophyta > Magnoliopsida > Fagales > Juglandaceae > Carya > Carya cathayensis. The sequence goes on from QGSO01000556.1 coordinate 234,829, forward strand.
TTGAGATGCTATCAAGCCCAAATCCAATTTTTCTTGGCCCAATCAAATTTCCAAGGTTTAAAAGGTTTGATAATAATATCATAACAAGAATTTGAGAAATTAATAGCATGTGGAAGTGATTTAATCAAGTAATTAAACACAATGCTGGAAATTGGATCGAAAAGGGTTTGAATGCCAATTTAGGGTTTGGGGAAACCGTTTAGGGTTTTGGTTTTAACCAAGCTTTTGGGGTTTCAATTCAATTCCAACCATTTAGGGTTTCACTAGGGTTGAAACCCTCTTTGGTCTGGCTCAATTTGATTGATCAGATGAAAAAGGTTTTGCTTAAGTGGCATGATCTTACACCATGATTTCCTTCACAAATCCATCTAATGGTTCCTCTTTATGCCAAGTATCTAATACTATTCATTATGTGTGGCTAAGATCTTGCCAAGTGTCCAAATAAAACTTCTCTAACCTAATTTGGACATTCCACACTGTGATTTTGAAAACATTGCACTTAGTATGCTTATCGAGGTTACTATTCACTCCAAAAAAACGCACAATAAACTTAGTATTGAAAAATTCTAAATATTCATATTAATCTATAGTAAAAACCGTTTACCAAAACTCAACCCCGAAGTGCTCCTATAAATAAATTCATAGTTTCGAACAGCCGTTTCGTCCGAAATTATGAAAATGGGTTATTGGGCCATAAAATCATAAATATTCTACTGAGTCTAGTGGCGTAAAATATAACATAATATGGCACTTCTAACTACCTCAAACAATTAAAATCGCATTTCTGGCATCATAGCGAGTGATAACACTGACTATGTTGACAGGCTAAAACCTTTGCGATTAGCCGATTCGTGAGAACTTACGGAGTTTTCACGAACTTCCTCAAGTCTATAGAAATTCTACCTTTGAATTTCTAGCGGGCTGTTACAGTGTGCAATCGCATACTTTTTTAAAGTACGAGTTGGTCAATGTAACTCTTTCTTGCCACTCTTATCATCCTTAACCTCTTCCTATTGGGGGATTCGATCCATTCACTATTCTTTCTTTGCCTTCAAAGCTCTTGTGCCTGTCTATCAAGTCACATACCTAACTTCTAATGAATAAATCAACGAGTATGGAAAAGGAGTAAAATTGGCCGACATCAGTGTAGAGCTATGAGCAAAGCTCACACACAACGGCTAATGGAGGGCAGGATCACATTCACTTTCTTGCCGCTTTGCTCCATAGTAACAAAGTGGAAAGTAGGCCTGCACCCATAACCACATGGAAGGTAACGAGATTCAACTGGATGGATAATGCTTCTTTGAGAATGGTTTTTTTTCCTCAATTTGAGAGCTGGTTATGTGAGTCCAAAGATGCCTATAAACAATGCAAGCACAAAAGATGATTTTCCTCTTCCTCACATCGATGCTCTAGTGGACAATACTACTGGAAATGATGCTAACTTTTATGGATGCTTCCACTTGATGTAAGCAGATCAAGATGGTCGAGAAGGTCAGAGAGAAAACAACGTTTATCATCATATCAGATAGAAAGGTACATTCTGTTACAAGGTGGTGCTTGGTCTAAAGAATGTAGGGGTGACATATCAAGGAGCCATGCCTGCATTGTTTCATGATATGATTCAAAAGGAAATGGTGGTCTATATCAATGACATTATCGTTATCTTGGGCTGAAGAAGATCATGGATTTGAAGAAAGTGTTTGACAGATTGCGAAAATACACTCTTCGTCTTCTTCCCAAAAGCATATGAAGTAGGGAGAAGGCTTGGTGCTTCGTCAAGTAAGCTACTCGTGTTTATTGTCAATACAAGGGAAATCAAAGTTGACCTACAAAAGCCAAAGCAATTATCGTCATGCCAAATGCCAATACCAAAGACAAAAATAAATCAGGATTCTTTTTAGCAAGCTACAATAAATCAACAGGTTCATTGCCAAGCTCACACCCATTTGTGAGCCAAGCTTTAAATTTCTCATAAAGAAGACCCCACCCTTATAGAGAAGATAGACAAAATGAATGAGGATTGCCAAAATGCATTTGAAAAAGTGAGGAAATATCTACTCAATCCTCACATCCTAGTAAAGCTAACAATTGGTAGACCTCTCTTGATGTATCTATTAGTAATGGAAGCATCCATGAGTTGTGTCCTTGGTTAGCACGATGAAATGGTTTGGAAGGAAAGAGCCACATACTGTGATACTCCATATGATAAGAATAAGGGTAGGTAGTGTATGGAATCTCACATTGCTTGGGAAGAAGAAGTGCTTGCTCTTTATAAGGTTTTAATAGGGTTCTAATTGTATCATTGACTAGTCCTTTTAGAATATAGGCCATGTGGTTTGGGTCTTCCATTGGGCTGTTACAAATACTATCTCAGACTAGAATAGTCTTGAAAAATTCTTGGCTAGATATTACTCTACATGATATTTATTATGCGATTGCACATTTCCATTGTCTCCTCTCTATGGGAGCTGTTTTTGCTTTATTTGAATAATTTCACTTTGGGTGGGTAAAATATTTGGTCAGACATACCTGAAACTTTAGGTCAAGTCCATTTTTGTATAACTTTTTTTGGGGTTAATCTGGCTCTTTTCCCCATACCTTAGGGCTTTTGGGTATGCCATGTCGCATTTCGAATTATCCAGATGGATGGAATGGCCTTAGCATTTTTGGCTCTTATATATTTGTCATTGGGATTCATCATTTCTTTGTGGTCATAATAATCACTTCAAGTAGTGGAAATAATGAAAGATGTGTTCCAAGTCCTTGGGCTATTGAACATAATCCAACCATACTGAAATGGATGGTACAAAGTCCTCCAACTTTTCATACCTTGGGAGAACTTCTAGCTATCAAGGAGAAGAAAATTACGTGAAGTAAAAGAAGAAAGGTAGCTGACTGCTACTAAGACCCTAACAAAACTTTTCAAAATGTGGGTTATAAAACTGCTTGTGTAGGCTAGGGTTGAGAATTGAGGACCGACAAGGCTAGGGCCCATTTCAAACAATGATCGGTCAAGGGTAATGTTCTCGCTAGTTTACTTACTTTCTATAGCAACTAGAGTAGCTCTCAGGATATCTCAGTCCAAAGTAAAAGGCAGTGGAAAGGAAGGAAAGGAATTGAAACCACTGAAGGGTTGCTTCCCTTCATAAGGGATTGACTTGCCTTCATTTTATTTGATACTTCGAGTCGACTTGATTGATCTTTTTGGAATAGAGAAATTATGTTAAGACAAGGCCTACCTTCTCAATTAAGAGTTAGGAGATATAGTTGCTAAGGTGAGTTAGTGCTATGACTAGAGTGAGAGCTTAATGAGTCTACAGTTCTGCTAGGTACAAGCAATCTTGTGTAACGATTGCGCACCATGGCTTTTCATATTATTTTTATTAAAAAAATGAAATTGAATTCGCAGAGGAGTTTTCGCCCCAGCCATTTTCATCAAAAATACGATTTTGTGGAGGAGAAAGCCCCAGACTTTGTCTCTTTTTGCTACCTCAAACTATCATTTTGTGCTCTTCTACTGCCGCCCAGATTATATGTTGAGCAAGGTCGTCACTATCAAGGTTGTCTCTTGTTTCAATTGTCATAAAGATTTTGCTTTTATCATTTTACCTGGATTTCTCTAGAATAAAAGTGCATTCTTTATTTACCTGTGTTTCTCTAGAATAAAAGAGCATGCTTTCCAACCTTCTTTTTGGCTTTCCCCACCAAATGTCTCACCAACAGAATTGGTTTCAAGGTTTTTGTGCAGATGGTATACACTCCTTAATGAAAAAATACCATTCTTCTTTGCAACCAGACCAACTTATCTTCTCTGCCCCTTGCTAACAGGAATTGATTGAATCAAGGCAGACTCATGAGGTTCAAATAGAGAATTTAGAGTATTTACCCTCCAAGTCTTCAAATCAGAATCAATTAAGTCAGCAACACACTGATAATTTCCAAAGGATACCATAGGAGATAAAACCTTAGAAGCATAGTCTCTTGGTATCCACTTGTCACCCCAAATCTTCACCCTCTTCCCATCACCAATTCTCCAAAACAGCCTTTTTTTGAGCAACTTCAAATCAGAAAATAAGCTTCTCAATGCATATAAGGGACTATAACCCCCCATCTTTGCCTCCAACAGATTGCCATCTTTGAAATATATATATTTTTTAAACTTGGGCCATAAGAGATGATGGATTTTGAAACATCCTCCAGCTTTGTTTAGAAAGCATAGCTATATTGAAGCTTCTAAAATCTAGAAAACCCAACCCACCTTTGTCCTTAGAACAACTAACTTGATCCCATTTCACCCGCTAGATCTTGGAGTGATCTTCATTGTAGCCCCACTAGAATTTCTTCAAGAGCCTATTAAGCTTTTGGGTAATTGAATGAGGCAGAAGAAGGAATAGCTTGAAGTATAGCTTTAATTAGAACCTCTTTACCAACATCAAAGAGAACCTTTTTTTACCTATTAGAAATTCTTACTCATGTCTTGTCAATAAGTGAGTGAAAAGCAGCTAGTAGCTTTAAACCTTCCAACCATAGTAGGAAGCCTAAGATACTTTTCAAAAGATCCAGTAGACTTAATCCTAGCAATGCTCAAAATGGATCTCTGAGTGAGTTTAGGTGTATTTTTGCTGAAAAAGATTGAAGCCTTTTACTTGTTTAAGACTTGACCTAAAGCTTGTTCATAGATGCCAAGGATCTGAGAAATTCTACACCATTCAACAACATTAGTCTTACAAAAAAGGAGGATGTCATCAACAAAGAATAGATTATTTATCCTGAGAGAACCCTTTCCAATTGGAACACTAGTTATGCCTCCATTCGATTCAGCTTGGAACAATAGTGAAGATAAAGCTTTTGCACACGTAATGAATAAATAAGGAGAAATGGGGTTACCTTGCCTTAGGCCCCTTGAAGGGTATAATCCAGCTTGTGGCTTACCATTGACCAAAATAGAATAAGAAACAGAAGTAATACAAGCCATAACAAAAGAGCACCATCTTTGAGAAAAACCAAGTCTGAGCATAACAGCTTCAAGAAAGCCCTACTCAGTTCGATCATAAGCTTTGCTCATATAGAGTTTAACAGCCATAAATCCTATTTTTCCTTTCATCCTAGTGTTCATAGAATGAAGAGTTTCATAAGCCACTAAGATATTATTAATTATAAGCCTACCAAGAACAAATGCACTTTGGTTCATTGAATTAATTTCAGAAATGATAGTTTTAAGCCTATTAGCCAATATCTTTGAGATAATTTTATACACCACATTGCACAAACTACTAGGCCTAAAATCTGTGCCTCTTTGAGGATTTTCTATTTTTGGAATGAGAGAGATCATAAAAGTGTCTTTAATTCCATTGAGTTGCCCACCATGGTTCAGAAATTGAAGAACAAATCTGGTAGTATCCTTCCTAATAGTCTCCCATTGGCTTTGATAAAATTGTGCAGGGAATCCATCAGGGCCTGGAGATCCCAAAGGGTTCATATGAAATATAGCTTGCCTTACCTCTTCTTTAGTAAACTTGCTCAAAAGATGATCATTCATACAATGAGTGACCTTTGTTTATAAACCAGACAAGTAGTTTTCACCATGAGAAGGATTAGAGGTGGTAAAGAGAGAAGAGAAATACTCGGTAAAGACCTCACGAATCTGATCTTGTTCAACAACCTCAGTGCCTGCCTGGTCCTTGATGCTTTTGATGGCATTAGTCTTCCTCCTCTGGGTAGCTTGCATGTGAAAGTATTTAGTATTTATGTCCCCAACTTTCAGCCAATGCTACTTAGCTTTGTCTCCATTTAGTATTCTCTGCTGCTAGAGTCCACTCAACATTCTTCTGTACCTCTTTAACATGATCAACATGCTCCCCCTTGCCATGGTCCTAAAGAGCACCTATCGTGGACATGCCTCTTCTGAGTTCCTTTGACTCTAGCCTCTGGTTGCTTGTGTTCCACCTCTGTAAGGTAGATTGGCAGTTAGCAAGCTTGTTTCTCAGCATTTCAACTCTAGTGCCTCCCTCAATGCCTTTTCCCCAAGCCATATGATGGGCCCCAAGGTGGACCAAGTCTTAAGAATCAATTACAAGATTAAGAGCCACAAAGATCAAGGGAGCAATGCAAGAATTGATGCAATCCAATTGGGATGAAGTTAGCAAGAGCCCAACACTCATGATGGGCTTGAAAGAAGGAGAACAAGTTTTGATCCACTTGATCTAAACTATGGAAGATACGACTTGTGCCTATTATTATTGAAGGCCATGGACTTATTTATTTCATTAAAATGACTTATTTTATTAGTAATAGGAATTAATCTAGAATAATTGGGTTTTGGGGATGTCCAGCCCACACGTCTTATTTCTATTGAACTAGGATTTTTGGGAAGGCCTTGTATTTTGCCCAATGGCTTATTTGGAAAGTTATTATTTTACAAACTAGGGTTTTAGAGGTTACTGTAGCGCGACACTGTTCACGCTACAATACCCGCAGCACTATTCCTTTAGGGTTTTGGGAATTGTTTATTTAAACCACTTGTAGCCTCATTTGAGAAAAAATGACATTATTGAAATTGATGAATTTTATTCATTGTGAGTTGAGTTTATCTCCTCTTGTTCTTGATTGAACGTTTGAACTTATCAAAGGTAAATCACAACCTTTGTGGCATTCCTCCTTTGTAATCTAGGTTCTTGAGATGGGTTCTTCAACGGGTCTAGATTTTAATATAATCTAGGTTTTTGAAACGAGTTCTCAACGGGTGTAGATTCTCCATCCATAGACTTGAGTTTGGCTTTCTTGGGTTGATTTTCCAATATTGTTGTTGGGTCTCAAAGCGAGTCGATTGGGATTCACATAATTTGGTATTCAGAGCCAGGTTTCCAATCAGGTCTGATTCTATCTTTTATTTATTGTATCATAAATTATAGGGTTTCAATGTTTTAGGGTCGCCAAAAAAAAAAAAGGTACAGAAATTCTTTTTTCTAGGGCTGCCAAAATTTGCACCATCTAGGGTTTGAAATTTCTAGGATTTCATTGATTCCCTTCTATTTCCTTTTCAATTTTTATGTGTTTGAATTCAATTGTTTGATTATCACAATTGAATATTTCTATTTGTGGTTGAATTGTTGAGAAAAGAAGAGAAAAGAAAAGAAAAGAAAAGAAAGGAAAGGAAAGGAAAAGAAAAGGAAGCAAAAGAAAAGAAAAGAAAAGAAAAAAAAAATCCAAAAAAAAAGGAAGAGAGAGAAAAGGATTTTGGGTATAGTTGTTTGAAATACTTTGCCATATGAAATTGAGTGCTTTGTCATTGATTTAGCCTTATCTTTAAAGGGGCTGAATACATCTTTCTATTTGATATTTTGTTTTGTAATTACTCTTTCCCTCGTATAAATTCCTTAAGTCTCGTGTCATTTTGTTCCTTCTGTGTTTCTCTTGTTCTTGTTTTCTTGGACCTAATTACTAGTTGGAATAAAACAAGGTTGTATTGCCTTGATTGAGTTCAATTTAGTTCTTAAAGAACTTGAGCGGAAAAACTCTTGAGGTAAAAGGCAAGAGAGTGTGGGATCATTATCGGGAAAAAGCCAATTAAAAGTGAAACACAAGTGGAGTGCCATTATTCGAGTGTAAATACGTAAGGGAGTGTGTGAGGTTTTTTCCACTAACATTCTTTTGTGCAGTGCATTATGATGTCTCACACATCATCGAAGGGGTGGCAGAGAATTCATACTTTGTGTTGTAGTCCATGCAACAAAAGCTTGAAAGGTTAAATTTGAAGTTGGGAGAAGTGAGGGATAGGATGAATCAACAAGGTGTAGTGATTAGAAATCTACAAAGTAGGAGAGATAGGAGACGTGAGCCTAGTATTAAACATCAATATAAGAATGAGGAGTATGGTGAGTCTCTTGTTGTCAGGCGTGCTCTCAATACACAAAGTAAGATGGATGATACAGAGCTGCAGAGAGAGAATATTTTTCATACTAGATGCCACATCAACAACAAGGTATGTAGTATGATCATTGATGGGGGTGGTTGTACTAATGTTGCTAGCACTACTTTAGTTGAGAAATTGAATTTACCTACCTTGAAACACCCTAGACCATACAAGTTGCAGTGGTTGAATGATTGTGGTGAGGTTAGGGTAGATAAGCAAGTGCTAGTATCTTTTTCAATTAGGAAGTACAAGGATGAGGTCCTTTGTGATGTTGTGCCTATGCATTGTGGTCATATTTTGTTGGGGAGGCCATGGCAGTATGATAAAAGGGTGATCCATGATGGAGTTAAGAACATATATAGCTTTGTAAAGGATGGTAAAACAATCAAGCTCGCTCCCTTAACCACAAAACAAGTCCATGAGGACCAACTAAAGCTGAAAAGTATGGTTGATCAAAAAGGAAAAAGTGAAACTGAGGTTGATCAAGAGAGAGAGAGTAAAAGCGAGATTGAACAAAAAAGAAAGAGTGAAATAAACAAAGAGAGTGAGAGTTCAAAAAAAAGATGAGAGTGAAAGAAAAAAAGAATGTGAAATGGAAAAAGAAAGTGAGCGTTCAAAAAAAGACGAGAATGAAAGAAAAAAAGAAATTGAAATAGAAAAAGAGAGTGAGAGGAAAAAAGAGAATGAGACTGAAACATCAAGAGAAAAAGAGAGTGAAAAATAAAATAGAGAGGTGGCTGAGAGTCAAGAAGAAAGAGTGGAGCCATGGGAGAAAAAAGAAAGAGAGATTGTAGAGAGAAAAGGAAAAATAAAAGTGAGTTTTTATGTTAAGGCAAGCTTTTATACTAATGAATTTAACAACTCTTTGCCTAGTATTGTTGTTTCTTTGTTGCAGGGATATAAGATCGTGATTCCTAGCGGTGTGTTTAGTGGATTGCCACCTATTAGAGAGATAGAACAATACATTGATTTTGTGCCAGGTGCGACAATCGCTACCCGACCTTGTTTTGAAGAACATGAGTCATTGACACAATTTAAAGGACAAGGTAAGTTGACTAGGATGCATGCCAAGTGGGAGGAATGTATTGAGACTTTTCCTCTTGTAATCAAGTACACACATGGTAAGAAAACTTTTGTTGTTGGTGCATTAGCAAGAAGGTATGATCATATTATTATTTTTATTGAACTAGGGTTTTTGGGAAGGCTTTGTATTTTGGCCAAGGGTTTATTTGGAAAGTTATTATTTTACAAACTAGGGTTTTAGAAGTTACTGTAGCGTGGCACTGTTCACGCTACAATACCTGCGGCACTATTCCTTTAGGGTTTTGGGAATTGTTGATTTAAACCACTTGTAGCCTCATTTGAGGAAAAAGGACATTATTGAAATTGATGAATTTTATTTAGTGTGAGTTGAGTTTATCTCCTCTTGTTCTTGATTGAACGTTTGAACTTATCAAAGGTAAATCACAACTTTTGTGGCGTTCCTCCTTTGTAATCCGGGTTCTTGAAATGGGTTCTTCAACGGGTTTAGATTTTAATATAATCTAGATTCTTGAAACGAGTTCTCAACAGGTCTAGATTCTCCATCCATAGACTTGAGTTTGGCTTTCTTGGGTTGATTTTCCAATATTGTTGTTGGGTCTCAAAGTGAGTCGATTGGGGTTCACATCACCATACCAATTGTTGTTGCATAATCCTCTTTTGTAGCCCAAGTTACTTCATATCTAAACACAAACTTACCCCTTATCATCCCTCTTGACAGACTGACCATGTTGATGTGCAAAGGAGAATGGTGAGATTTAATTGTAGGTAAGACATTACATATAGCATGTGGGAACAAGTTTTGCTATTCTTGATTAACCATGGCCCTATCAATTCTCTCCTTGGAAAATTCACTCCCATATCTATTATTAAACCAAGTGAATCTTTAGCTTGAGGTAGTTAAATCAAACAAAGAACAAACATCAAGAGCTTGTTTGAAAATCTCCTTCTACTTATAAGGTCTGTAAGTTGCGCCCAGTTTCTCACTTGGCTTATAATCTCATTGAAATCTACCATGCACAACTATGGCATAGGTGGTGGGGGTTCAAGAGCTTTTAAAAGCTCCCCATTAGGTTCACTCTTTGTTGTAATGGGGTGGCCATTGAAACTAGTAAACAACCAATTAAGACCCCTTCCTCCTCTTGCACAAGAACTTAATGTGCCATTTGGTGTACCTACTAATCTCCACACTCCATTCTGATTTCCAAAGCAATGCCAACCCACCACTACACCCTACACTTTCCACAGTAAAACACCCTTCAAACATTAAGATCCTTCTAAATTCCTCCATTCTAGCCTTAGTACATTTTGTCCCAACTAAAAACAACACCTTGAGAGACTTCTCCTTAGTCAAGAGACTAAGAATTCTAACTGTCCAAGGTTTCTCAAGCCCTCGGTAGTTTTAGCTTAAGCAGCTCATTGGTTTTGGCAAGGCTGGGACCCAACTATTGCCATTGCATGATTTATTTATGCCAACTCATCAATTAGGAGCTTACTTCTTTTATTAGCCAGTTTTTCCATTTTACCCCCTCCTCTTTGAGGCCTTCTATTGCTAGGATTGATTCTCACCTGATGCATTATACCTTCTAACTTAGTCCCATTAATATCCACATGTTGATCATGTGTCCTCCTCCTCCAACTCCTAGTCTTACTGAGACTAGACATACCACAATCAACCTCCACCTCAGCATTCATTGCACCAATTATTAGAAAGGATATTTTTTCAATATTTCCTTCTTGAAAGCTTGCCTTATTAAGAATGCATTTATGCTCAATTGCCATAAATGCCTCCCTCTCATCCAAGCCTTCCTTTTGTAACTGCTCAAGGCCACTTCGAGTAGATTCCTCATTGGCATCAATACTATCCTTATTGCTAACATAACAGTTGTCTCCAGCTGGTTCCTTGGCTTTGTAACTGCCTTGATCATCTCTAGGATTCATGGCTAACTTCCCTGAGACATCAGCATGCTCTTTATTTTCATAATCCATTAATAGCCTGATTGTTGTCCATGTCATCATCTTCTCCATAAAAGTCTGAAGATTGTGTTTCAGACTGATCCTTGACACCATAGCTAGCACGTCTAATGTTGGATTGCTCTTTTAAAGATGGAGCTCTAAGCCACGCACCTTACTGCTTATCAGAAGAGCCATGCATTAGACCATAACCATTCATCACAACACAACCATTCACACCATGCCTAATTCTGCCATACTTAAAGAAAATGTCAATCTCTCATATAGGGAAAAGATCCAAGTCTTGGTACCAACCATGCTAAGATTAATTCCACTCATTAGAGGGTTTAAAACGTTGATGGCCTCCTTCACTTTGAGATAGGGACTCCAAACAATGCCTTATTTGTCTACATCCACTTCCAGCGCATCCCTTACCGAACCACCAATCTTTAGCCCAACATATCTAGTCATTCCACCAAGGGGTATATTATGGACTTGGATCCATAGATATTCCTTCATGAATTCAATATCTTTTGGAGTTGCACTGCCATCAAAAGAATTAAGACACAACAAGTGCCTATCAAAGAACCATGGTCTACCTCTTCAAACCATTTGGATATCCTCTTCGCATTGAAATTCAATTAGAAACATATTCTTACCCACCTCTTTGAACACCACAACACTTTTTGGCCTCCACACCTTCATCATCACTATCTTCAAAGCATCCCTATTGATTGATCTCTCAAAACCAACCAAACCAACCAAACTCTTCTGACCCCCTCTTTGCACTAAAGCATCACCATTGATATTAATTGATATCTCCTTCTGTTTAGCCTCAATCAATCAAAATTTACTCCATTTATCCACTATGTCATCTACCATTGCACTCTAGAACTGTAGAAACTAGACAATTGCACCACTACTTCTAAGTTAAAAGACTAGAAGACAAAACTTGCCCACAGCAAGAGACAAACCCCTCGGCAGTGCTAGGAGACCCTCCTTTCGTTTGTTTTTCCTGAGGTAAACAAATTGCATGTACTATGTAGCAATCCGAAGGTGCTTGTAGTTTAATTGGTTGAAATTCCTCGCTTGAATTGTTCCCTTTTCTATAAAACTCATCTACCTTTTATCATTTATCTACCCAATTATAATATGCTGACCTTCTCAATCTAATCAACTAGAACTAATATCCTACCCTTTAGGTATTAGTCATAGTAGTGTCGGTATAGGACAAGATGATTCCTAGCATTTTGATTGAATTGATAGTTCCACCACCTAGCATAAAGGAATGGATTTGATTCCAAGTTGGATGAAAAAAAAGTAGGTGGGGCATCTCCTTCAATCATGCCAGCTGAAAGGTAAGGAAAGGGTAGTATAAAACTTTGGATGAAAAGCATCAGGGAAAGATAGGATATTGGATCGGGTTGATGGGTTGAACCATCCATGTTAGGAGTATAGGCTAAATGCACTCTTTTTCCTCCTATAGTTTGGATCCTCCACAAACCTAAGCCTATCCCTCTTCTTGAAAGCTTCGCATGGACTGCTTTATAGGTCTTGAAGATTGGAAAATTCTTGCATTCCCTATTCTTTTTCTCTCAGTTTCTTTTGTTTACAAATGTAAATACCTCAGTATTGTTATTGTTGATGTTGTGTTTCGTAGTTCGAGCAACTCCACGAAGGCCCAACTTGCACACCTACAACTATGAAGAAATTGGAGTTTGGGGTGGTGGGAGACACTTCTGATACCAAAGTTAGCGTATGATTTTCTATGTGAAGAGTATGGAGAATGTGAGTGTATAGGGTGTCTGAGAGAGCCTTCCCCATATTGAGGGGGAGGGTATATATACCTGGTTGGGTCGACCCTTGGAAGGGGGAAATCATGGGGGTGTCACTCTATACTTGGAGTCACATCCCCTACCAACTCCCTACCGCGCAACAGTCCTACAGGGCATGATCGTGGCGTGCTCACCCTTAGGCTTCATTGAATGCGGCGTGGTTCCTTTGTCGTGGCTTGCTTGTCTTTGCGTCTCATTTAATGCAGTGTCGCATCAGTCAGGCACGCCCACTCTTGAGTTGTGCCTAGGTACCGAGGTCTAGGGATAGAGACTATTCTTGACCTTGCACACTGGGGGGTTGTCGGCCAGTAAGGGTGATAGAAAATCTGTCCTACAACCCCACGACTAGCGTGTATTATCCAGCCGCCTCTTCTCCTTGTCTTCTTGGCTGACTTGGTCCAGCCCATCCCTTGTTTTTAGGCCCTAGGCATCTCCCCTCAAAGTATCATGCAAAATTTGATCACTTACGTGTGGTGGAAATTCAAAACATCCCGGCCGCACTTTTCTTGGGCACATAAAATGCTAGTCTCTTGTACTTTTCTGAAAAAAGTTGGGAATCATTAGTCTTCACCGATGACTTCCGGGCATTTAGGATAGAGTACAACATCCCTAAATCGGTGGTCCTAGAGGTCCTAGTGCATCGAGTGCCAACCGTGGACTCTGATGGGATGGCTGCTTTTGGTCACCACCTACATAATTTACCAGAAGGTGCTCAGCTTCAGTCTTGAGGAGTACTCCGACCTAATGGCTTGGGAGTCCTATTAGTGTATTGCGTGCTCTGCCTTGACGGGAGTCTGTGCAACTTCTAGGTGCGTTCCGCTTCTAGGTGCATTCCGCTAGGAAGCGTATCACCAGCCTTGAGTCACGTCACTCGCATGTCAAGGACTTGTCTCAGAAGTTCTTCTTCACCTCAGGCTTGGGATGAGAGTATCTTGAAGGAGAATAGGTCCACCGGGAGTTTCATGCTCAGGCCATTTGGTTGTACATTCGTCTATCCAAGAGTCTGTTTGTTAGGCTACTCAGGAAGGAGAAGGCCAGGCTAATGACAATGTTGTCCTGGGTATTGGCCTATCCTCTTGAGATAGAGACGACGCGATGACATCCAAAGTCAACATCAGGAGGTACTTGACCATTCCCGACTGCTCGTACGTGCTTGGTCGGGTTCTCTTGGGTGATCCCTCATCACCTAGTGGCCGAAAGCATCACTCTAATCCTGCCCCGGCCAGAGATAGGGGAAGCAACTGAAGGTAGGTCACGATGTAGTTTTCGGGGTTCCTAGAAGTGAGGTTGAGGGATCTTGAAGTGGAAGGGGTGCTTCCCTAAGTGGGTCGAGGAGCGAGGCTGGGGGGTCACAGCGTGAGCAGTCTGAACTCTCTAAGATCCAAGTCCCTCACTTTCTCGGGGGATTCCTACCCCAGGGGCATAGCACCCGATGTTCGCCTAGTCGTCTGCTCGGCTATAGTTCATCGTCAAGGAAGAGGAAGATGACGACAATATTCGGGCCGCCTTCTTCAAAGCCCTCATCAAGCCAGGCCCCAAGGGGTCCCAATTGTGGAGTCATTTGTCTCCTTCAAGGAGACACTTAACCAGGAGGTCATTCTTCTCATTCCTCTAATAGCCACGATGGTGGTTCCATCCTCCCTTCCTAACTCGAAGGCCGCTAGTTTGATGGAAGCTCCTCCTTCAATTCCTCCAAGCATCAAGGCTGAGGCTCCCTCCTCCCCTGCTGTCCCGAAGCCTGATGGTTGGGAGGAGGCTTGTCTGAGTTCCCTCTCCATCGTGGAGTTGAGCAACAATCGTGTGTCGATCCCATTGCCTTCTGTGTGCACCTATCCAGAGTGCGGGGAGCTCGAGGAGGAGAATAGGGCACTTTAGTCTCTGGCTTTTTTCACCCTCCTGAAGATTTGCAAGGCAAACTAGGAAGTCGAGTGCTTTCCCTAGAATGTGATGGGCTAATGGAGGACCTAGAGGCCTTAAAGGAGTGCAATAGGCCCCTGAAGCTCAAAGGGAAGAAAACTGTGTTGAAGCGGGAGTTGGCCGGGGTCAATGAGGCGCTCTCCTAGGTTGCATCAGAGTGTACGCGCCTCTGAGATAGGCACCAACACCCAAAGAGACTTGAAGAGGAGGGAGGAGGAGCTGTAGTCAGCATGGAAGGGGCTTCTCAAGCTATAAGAAGAGATGGATCAAATGGCCAAAGAGCCTTTGGCGCAAGGCAACATTCAAATTTGTTGTCTAGGCACTTCTTGCTTACTCGAGAAGTTCAACACCAGAGGATATTTGTGCAGCGGAGTGAGGCCCTATGGAACCTGTTCACTTAATCTACTGGATCTTATGGAACCTGTTCACTCACCACATAATCAAGTCTGATCATGGAAAAGATTCTCTTCAAGTGAACCAACCTATCCTTTCTGTGGGGCTTACGTGATGGTTGGAACAAAGACACATTTAGTTGTGAAATCAAACAAAAATCCAAGCTGGTTAATGCGATGAACATTATCTTGGCTTAGCTCGTTCCAAGTACTGGGGGCGATCAGATCCCAAATCAAGAATGCTCGGGCTATTCGAAACAAAGCTTGGGGATATGGCTTCAATGAGGGCCTATAGCAGCTGAGAGAATACATGCGAGATTACCTTGGGACAGATCTCAGCGCTTTGAATTTGGCCTCCCTCAAACAGGATCCTCAGGCTTATGCATTTGTCAAGACCCTTGGGAGGGAAGGGATGCCTCTAGCCTTCCCTACCAGTTCCTCTCCGCCACAATAGTTGTGACTGTATGGGCTTTAAGCCCTTTTGTTTTTTTGTTTTTTGTTTTTTGTTTTTTTTGTTTTTTGTTTTGTTTTTGATGTAATGTTGACTACCATGTATAATGTAATCTTGACCTCCATGTATATACTGGGTTTTTACTTTTATTGCCTATGTACTTCCTTGATTCTTAGACGCTTTTTTTCCTTTTTTTTTCGTAGTCTAGAGACTTGTATCCGAGTGGCCGCCTGGGCAAAGCTCAGGATGCTCTTGGCCCAGTCATTACCATATGGCGAGTCTATAAAGTCAGCTTGTTGGGCACGAGGCTCGGCAAGTCTTGGGACTTGTATTGGAGTGGTTGTTTGTAACCTTGCGACGAGTCTAGAAACTCAGGTTGCTGGTTATGAGGCTCATCAAGTCTAGGGACTTGTGTTTGAGTGGGCATCTGTGCAAAGCTTAGGATGCTTTGGGCACGACCTTAAGCTCGCGACGAGTCTAGGGACTCGGCTTGCTGGTCACGAGACTCAGCAAGTCTTGGAACTTGTATCCCAGTGGCCATCTGGGCAAAGCTTGGGATGCTCTGGACCCAGCCATAACCCCATGGTGAGTCTAGGGACTCGACTTGCTGGTCACGAGGCTTGGCAAGTCTAGAGACTTGTATCCGAGTGACCATCTGAGCAGAACTCAGGATACTTTGGGCTCGGCCTTAATGCCTCGACAAGTCTAGGGACTTGGCTTACTGGTCACGAGGCTCGGCAAGTCTAGGGACTTGTATCCAAGTGGTCGTTTGAGTAAAGCTTGGGATGCTCTGGGCCTTGCCATAACTCCACGGCGAGTTTAGGGACTTGACTTGCTAGTCACGAGGCTCAACAAATCTAGAGACTTGTTATTCGAGTGGCCATCTAGGTAGAGCTCGAGATGCTTTAGGCCCGCCCATAACTCTACACTGAGTTTAGGGACTCGGATTTCTAGTCACAAGGCTCGGCAAGTCTAGAGACTTGTTATTCAAGTGGCTGCCTGGGGAGAGCTGGAATGCTCTGGGACTGGCCATAACCATGAGGTAAGTCTATGGACTCGGCTTGCTGGTAACGGGGCTCGGCAAGACATGTTATTTGAGTGGCTATCTGGGTAGAGCTCAAGATGCTTTGGACCCATCCATAACCCCGCAGCGAGTCTAGTGACTCAGGATGCTCTAGGCCCGACCTTAATTCCGCGTCAAGTCTAAGCACTTGGCTTGTCGGTTTCTAGTTTTGACAATTGGAGAGTTTTAGCCGAACATCTGCATATCTTCATTTATAAGTACACTCGATACATTCATGGCTAACATTTATAATTCCTTGGTGATGTACCTCTTCAAGTGCTCGGCGTTACATGGATTTTGGAGTTCACGGCCTTAGTCGTCTTTGAGGCGGTAAGAACTAGGTCTATTGTTGGTCGTTACCATGTACATGCCTTCCCATCTCGGCCCCAATTTCCCTTCTTCCTAAGTGGTCACCCCAGCCTGCTTTAGCACTAGGTGTCCTATTTTGAAGGAGTGTGGTCTGACTCGCTTGTTGAAGTGCTATTCTGCCTTCCTTTTGTTGCTCGTTGTTCACATCGCGGCTTCCTCCCATCTTTCTTCTAAGAGATCCAGGATTTCTTTCAACCTTTCATCATTGACATTTGGGTCGAAATCCTGGACTCAGTGTGTGGGCATCCCTACCTCCACGAGGTTCACCGCCTTGCTCTTGTAGGTAAGGGTGAAAGGTGTCTCTCCAGTGGGGGTCCTAACAGTCGTCCAATGTGCCCACAGTACTCCTGAGAGTTCTTCGGCCCACCCTCTTTTATGAGCCCCCAACCTTTTCTTCAAAGTGGACAATAGAGTTTTGTTGGTTGTCTCGACCTGTCCATTAGCTTGTGGGTATCCTAGTGAAGAGTATTTGACTTTGATCCCCAACTTCGCTTACCATTCCCAGTAGTGCGAGTAGTCAAATTGTCTACCATTGTTCGATAGGAAGCTTCGGAGAATACCAAACTGATAGACTATTGACCTCCATAGGAATTTTTTGATGGTGTAGGCAGTGATGATTGCTAAGGCCTCTACTTCGACCCACTTTGTGAAGTAGTCGACTGCTATGACAATGAACTTTGCTCCTCCTCTAGTTGTTGGAAACTGGCCGATCAAGTCCAATCCCTACTACACAAAAGGGTATGGGGAGATGATCGAGGTCAAATCCTTTGGTGGGCAGCGTGGCACGAACACGTGTTCTTGGCATCTCGAAAATTTCTTCTCAAAGTTTTTTGCATCTCGGAGAGAGTGGGACCAATAGTATCCTGCCTTGGATAGCCTTGTGGACAACGGCCTTCCGCTTGAATGGTTTCCATAAATCCCTTCGTGAATTTTGGCCAACACATATTAGGCTTCATTTGGCGAGATGCATCTTAGGAGAGGTTTGGAGAAAGCCCTCTTGTACAGGACCCCTCCCAACAGTGTGAACCACGTTGCCCTATTTCTGACTTTACGTGCCTCCTCTAGGTTATCTAGGACTTCTCCTTCCTATAGAAACTTCATGAAGTTTGTGGCTTATCCTGGTGGTGCCGAGGAGGCAATCGACACTTTGGCTTAGATGGCGGGGTGTCAACTTTCATGACCATGGTGTGTTCTGGGATAGGGAGCTCCTCCGGCCTCGAGGTGGCCTTTGCCAACCAATTTTCCTTTTGATTCTCTCCCTCGAGACATGTTGTATGTGGCAGTAGTCATAGAGGTTATGCCCCTCGCACACCTGCTAGAGATACTTTTCAATTTCTCGCTTTTGTGGTGAATTCTCCCAACACCTGACTTAGGACCACTGGGAATTTTCCTTCATCCCAATTTTTGTGGCTCCCAGCGGCCTGGCCATCGACATTCCTGCTAGCAATGCTTCATATTCTCCCTCGTTGTTGGTCACTTTGAAGGTGAGCTTTATTGCATAGTCGTGCTCCTTCTTGTGCTCGATGTCTATGTGCACCTCTACACCCTTACCAACCTGGCAGAACTATTCGTCCACATAGACCCACCAGGGCTTCCCCTGGGGTGCAACTTGTATCTCACTTGGGAAGCTTGTGAACTCTGACACGAAGTTCGCTAGCACCTACCCTTTAATCACTATACAGGGTAGGTATTTTATGTTGAATTCACTTAGCTCGATTGCCCATTTCGCAAGCTGGCCAGACCTGTCGGGCTTTTGCAAGAATTTCTTGAGAGGGATGTCGGTGAACACCTTCATCGGGTGGGCTTGGAAGTGCGGTCTTAACCTTATTGTGGCAACTACCAATGCAAACACTAGCATCTCCATTCATGGGTACCTCGCCTCACCTCGCGGAATTCCTGACTCATATAATAGATAGGTCGCTATCCTTCCTTTGTATGATGGATCAATACTGTGGACACGGCATGTGGTGACAAGGCCAGGTACATGGTCAGAGTTTTGCCTGACTTAGTCTGGCTAAGAAGTGGTGGGTGGGCTAGGCACTTCTTCAGTTCGGCGAATGCCTCATTGTTGGCGGTATCCCATTCCTAGACCTTCCTCAGGACCTTGAAGAAAGAGAAGCACAGTTGGTTGATTGAGCGATGAAGTGATTTAAGTCCACTGCTTGGCCTGCAAGTGTCTGGACTTCATGAAGATTGCCACAGGGGAAGGGCATCCCCACTATTGCCTCACTTGAAGTTGCCTCCTCTGCTTCCCCAATCATCTTACCCTCCTTAACTTCGTGCTTTAAGTCCTGGGCATAGCTTTCCTGAGCTAACACCTATCCACCACGGACCTCTTATACCTCTAAGTTCGTGGGGAACTTCATCTTGAGGTGGTAAGTGGAGGTTACCGCTCTCAGGCTGTTTAGGGTCCGATGGCCCAGTATTACATTGTACGAGGAGGGGGCCTTCACCACTAGGAACTCGAACATCATGGTCAAAGTCTTGGGTGCCTTCCCGGCTAGGACAGACAGTGTGATGGCCACAATTAGCTGAATGATGTCCTTGAGTGGCATCGGGGCAGGATGCAATCGGTCTGGGTTGAGCCCCATCCTCACAAAGGCCTTCCAGAAGAAATGTCCGCCAAACTACCATTGTCGATTAGGACTCTTCAAGTGGTGAAGTTGGCAATTTGTACAGTAACCACCAAGGCATTGTCGTGGGGGCAGAGGATGCCCTCATCATCCTTCTCGTTGAAGGATTTTGTAGTTCCCCTGGCATGTTTCCTGGTGCTGGCTGTGACCCTTCCTATTGTGAATACTTCCTTGTAACAAGTCCTTAGGGCGTGGCCTTCCAAGCTGAAGAGGTGAAACCTCTTCCTCTATAACCTCCCGTGATCATGTAGGTTTCACCCACTGGGCTGTTTGCACTTACTGGGCTCCGGCATCAGGGCTCATTCGGGCCCCTCTCCCAACCCTTTGTCTCCTTGAGCTCTCAGTCTATAGGGCCCTCGGTTGGCCTCCCTCAAGCCGTTCATCTCGGTCCCCCATTTACCACTGCTGGTCCGCAAGCCTTCCTTCCCTCCTTCGCTTCAAGGTGTAACACTCCTCAATACTGTGTCGGTCTGTTGATTAAGTGAGGAAATTGTAGTTAGTGAGTATTTAAATTAAGACTTTTGACCTGAAAATCACTACAACTACTCACGTACTCATCATTTATGCTAAAGGAACATCTTGAAGTCAATAAGAAAGGATAAAGGGGTAAAATAGTCATTATACACTTAAGATACCTATTATGCCTTCGCACCACACTTAGAACATTTTCAGTTTCTCCATCACTTGGATCCTAATCCTCTGCATCATGCTTACAAGCCCTACACTTTGGAAGGAACCAGATGGAATTAGAGAGGAATCAGTTGAGTGCACAGCAAAGGATGGAAAGAGCGAAGATAAAAGCAGGAGGAAGCACGAGGAATGGGCATTGTTTTTGCTACGGAATGCAAAGAGAGAGTTTAGGGTTTCTTCTATCTTTAGTTTTTCTTTATTTTGGACGAATGTTGTTCTTTTTATCTAAAAGTAGAGGGATCCTGAGATGAAGGGGGAGTAATTTTTGAACCTGAAGTCAAGGGTAACCATCGAGCAGTGTTTAATATTTAAGGGTTTTGATTTCCATATTGTGGTCATTTGCATTTCTTTAAGTTTTCTTGGTTTTTCCACCCTTTTTTATCTATTGTAGATTGAAAGCACAATAGATGCTTGAAGTGTGAGAATTCCATTGCTTTGAATGTATTAGTCGAAACTGGGTTGATAGGAAATTTATTGACACTATCTTTTTTTTTTCTTTTTTTCTTTTTCCTCTTTGATGACATATATGAAATCCATGATTCAAATGTTCCAACCTCGACTGGTATAATATTTGAAGAAAACTTTGGTATGATGAAATTCATTTGATTATTCACTGTGAGAAAGTTGCCCAAGACTTAGGTTTATTTTTCTAGAGAATCAATTTCTTAATTTGATTATTGAATCTATTTGGTTTTGTTTCAATATAAGATTTTAGTTTCTTGAGTCATTTGTTTTGATTTGTTAATTTCTAGTAAAACCTTTGAGTCAGGGAAAGAAGAGTAGGCCAACCTTACTTTATAGTAACTGAATCTTTGGGTATCTGAAGAGGGGGTGCATTTCTATTAAAGAATTACCCTTTGGTCAACATAGTGATCAAGAAGGTGTTCTTAGGTAGATATATCATCTATTTATTTTCCTTATTAGTTCTGAAGTATAAGTTGTCTTAATCCTTTCGAAATTGACCTTGGGGCCTCCACTACACATCAACACAACACCTCTTGCACTTGAGAGGTAATAATATTGGAGAACCATGCTCATGTGTGCATGATGCCTACTGCGTGCCCGAGCTGGCGCTTTACCTCTTTTCTTGGCCTTGTGAGCTCCCTTCTTGATCCCCTGGAGGTTCTACCCACTTTCTGTCCAGCGGCCTTCTTGTCCGCTTGCTGTAGCTTGGTTCTCTAGGGAACCGTTAGGGCTTTAAGAGTGTCCTCGGCATTAATGAAGTAGTCAGCCCAGTCCATAAACTCTCTTAGCGTTTTGAGCGTCCTCTGAGCCATCTCAATCATGAATGGATTTCAAGGCTAGGTCCCCCCCACCCCAGTAGGGCCGCCAGGCTGATATTTTCATCCAGGTCATCCGTGGTTGTATGCTCTCGATTGAATTGAGAGAGGTATGACTTCAGTGTATCTCATCTCACTACTTCACTGTTAGGAGGTAGCCGACTGGGTGCCTCCTCTTCCGACTCACCATGAACTGTATTAATAAGATAAGAGCTAGCTCGCCGAAGTTGTCGATTGATCCTAGTGGCAGGGACGCAAACCAGGCTCGTGCCGCCCCTTTTAGGGTTAGAGGGAAGGCTTGGCATGCGACTTCTCTTGGGAATCCGTGCAAGGTGATGTGGAGCTTGAATGTCTCCAAGTGTTCTAGTGGGTTTTTGGACCCGTCATACACCTCTACCTGGGGGACCTTGAATTTTGGCCGGAAAGGAACGAGTATAACTACTACATTATATGACAGGTCCGTGCTGGTGAGTAGTTGATCTATGGTGGACAACACACCCATTGACCTAGCCATCTCTGGGTACTTGTCCACGAGCTCTTGGAGCTCAAGGTGCATTTTGCCTCTCTTCTTTGGCCATGGCGATCTTAGGGATGCTCTGTGACTAGGCATGCTCGTTGTTGCTAGGATCCGTTCCCCCACTAGGTCTTCATTGGGTCACCTTAGAGTGGCGTTTTCTTGGTGGAGTGTTCCCACCTCCTCCATCATTTTCTTTATCGTGTCTCCTATCTTAGCAAGTCTCGCTTCCATTATTTCACACTGTTCTTTTTCTCTCCACATGGTTTGGGACCATGTGGAGAGAAATGGGAGCTATGAAGAAATGGGAGCTTCGGGGTGGTGGGAGATACCTCCGATATGGACACCTTTGATGTCGAAGTCATTGTATGATTTTCTATGTGAGGAGTATAGAGAATTTAAGTGTATATGGTGTCTGAGAGAGCCCTCCTCTTACTGAGGAGGAGGGTATATATACCTGGCTGGGGCGACCACTTAAAGGGGGAGGTTGTGTGGCCCTCGCTCTATACTCGATTCACATCCCCTTGCCACGTGATAGTCCCTCAAGGCATGATCGTGGTGACCACTTACACCATAAATGGCACGTAATGGCATGTGCACCCTGGGGCTTCATTGAATGTGGCGTGGTTTCTTTGTCGTGGCATACCTATCTCTACGTCTCATTTAATGTGATGTGACCTCAGTGAGGCTCACCCACTTCTGAGATGTGCCTAGTAGCCGAGGTCCAGGAATAGGGACTGTCCTTAACCTTGTGCGCTGAGGGGCTGTCAGACAATCCGTCCTTCAACCCCACGACTAGCATGTGTTGTCCAACTGCTTCTTCTCTTGGGTTAGCTTGGTCCTGCCCATCCCTTGTTCTCGGGCCCTAGGCTTGCTCGGGCTCCATGGGCTAGCTCGTTTGGCCTGGCCTGCCCTAGGGATAATTCCCCTCATAGTTATAATCAAATGTCTTCTCGTATAGAATTTGTAATTAATGAGAAAGCACTTTTCAGGAGTACGTAACCCACCATCATAGTCGAAGTTTGCTTTGACAAATAAATATCGAAAAAGAAAGCAAAATGGATTCACATATATGAATCTATCAGTTATGACAAAGTGTACTTGCTAGAACCTCGAGTAATGACGTTGGGATAAGACTGGTTCCCCTATCTGAAATCAAATTTTGAACAAGCAATCTGACTTTGATGATTAAATACAATTATGAAGTTTATTTTCCTAACCTACTAGACGTAATAGTGCCCTATTTCTGGTGTTGTTTGAAATTCTCCACCTTGTCCAAGGATTAGGGCTTGTTTGGAAATAATCTTAGCCCAAAATTCTTAATCTCATCTCATATTATTCCCAAACATAATTTAAATGCAAAATTTTCAGCTAATCATTTCAACTTTTCTAAACTTTTAAAAAATAAAAAATAATTCAACTTTTTCAAATTTTAAAACAAAAATAATATAATAAAACTAAATTGTAATAATATTTTAATTTTATAATATTTTTTTCTTCATTTTTTCAAAACCTAAAAAATATTCAACTCAGACTATCTCACTATTATTTATAAGTTGTTTTATTAGTATTCACAAAATTTTTATTTCATTACCCCTCTAACGAGTTTAACAATATGTTAAGAATTCAAGAAAACTAAAAAAAAATAAAATTATTCAGTATACGTGAATAGTCAGCATAGCAAAATAGATAGCCATTAAAATATGGAACTAATTTAGTTAATAAAATTTAAAAAAATTGCTATTCTCGCTATTCAAATTTATGGCTCAAATTTTCATTTTATTTTTTTACTTAATAATTAAAAAAATATTTTTTTAATAATATTTTACTTTTTTTAATTATTTTTTAAAATATTAAAAAATACATATAAAAAATAAAAAGTAATAATTTAATTAGAATGACTCCTCAGTGGAAGTAGGGTACACCAAATTTAATTCAGTTCAGATCCGTACTACCCCACCTGGAAACTGGAAACTCTTTGATTTTCATCTCTATCCTTTTTTTTTTTATCTTTTTTAAATCTCTTATCGTTTGTTTTAGCTTTTCTCTCTGATTTGTACCGTTATAAAACCTTTTGCTTTAAAGGGATCCAGATTCCAGACAGCATATCCAACGTCATTCCGAATCTCGAAGCACCGTGAAAAACTCACATCTTCTCTAACCTCTGTCTCTGTCACTTTGAATCCAAAAACCCAACAATGTTTCTTCCATTCCTTGTCTTCTTTCTCTCGTTTATTTCCTCTCTGCCTGTGTCGCTTCAATCAGAAACAGCCCTCCTAGCACCTATTTCGAAAGATCTTTCTACAGGCCAGTATACCGTCCAAATTTACCTCAAAAACCCTCTCCAACGCACGAAATTACTCCTCGATCTCGGCGCCTCCTTCTCCTGGCTCGACTGCTACCAAAACTATAGCTCCACTGCTTACCACCACATCCCCTGCAATGCCTCTCTCTGCGCTTCCCTCTCCTCCCTCGCCTGCTCCAACTGCTACGACACGCCCGGCCCTGCCTGCGGTAACGACACCTGCGCTCTCTTCCCGGAGAACCCCATCACGCGTAAGGTCACCATCGCCAATGCCATCGTTGACACGCTCGCCTTGCCCACCACCGACGGGTCGACTCAGGGCCCACTAGGTCTCATCCCGGAGCACGTTTTCTCCTGCTCCACGACCTTCCTTCTCCAAGGCCTCGCCAATGGGGTCACCGGCTTGGCCGCTCTCGGCCGGTCCGACTATTCGCTCCCAGCGCAGGTTAGCACCGCTTTCTCTTCCCCTCGCTATTTCGCACTGTGCTTCTCGGGTTCGAGCACGGATCCGGGCGTACTCTTTCTGGGTACAAGTGGGCCATACTATCTGAATTCCACAACCGACCTCTCCAAATCGCTTATTTACACGCCGCTACTCTTGAACCCGATCGGAAGCACCGTGATAACCTACGACCACAAACCGTCGGATGAGTATTTCGTAGGTTTGACGGCCATTAAAGTCAATGGGAAGCCGGTTCAGCTCAACGCCTCGCTCCTGACCGTCGATGAGAACGGTACCGGCGGGACCAAGATCAGCACCGTCCACCCACCCGTACACGCTAATGGAGACATCTATATACAAAGCATTTACGGCGCTGTTCGTAAGCGAAGCCTCTGGACTGAACCTCACCGCCGTAAAAAGTGGGGTGAAGCCATTCGAAGTGTGCTACGCAGTGAACGACGTGATAAGTACGCGCGTGGGACCGGGCGTGCCGACAGTTGATATGGTGATGCAAACCGAGGACGTGTTCTGGAGGGTTTTCGGATCGAATTCAATGGTGAGGATGGGAGGGGAGGAAGGGGAGGTATGGTGTTTGGGATTTGTGGATGGTGGAGCGAATGCGAGGACATCGATCGTGATTGGCGGGCATCAAATGGAGGATAATCTTCTTCAGTTTGATCTTCAATCCAAGAGATTGGGATTTAGCTCCTCAATTTTGGTCCGAGGGACCTCCTGTGCCAACTTCAATTTTACTTCAAATAAAATTCTCAAATAATCAATAATGTGTGTTGACTGATGGAAATGAAACATTAGAAATGACTTCTATTTCTCTTGATTGGCTGCCAGCTTGACCTACAGATACTAGGATGTTCCAAAAATAGTCCAAATCCAAAATGATAAATGTATTTGGAAACGTTCCTCACAGACACCATGCGGCAATAATCTATGAAAAGGATCTTGAACCCGTAGTGCAAGAACTCGCTGTCTCCTGTGTCCGTGATGAAGGCTCGTATGCTCTCCCACAATGAAAAAGAAAATTTCCTTATAAGTAATAACAAATTACCTTAGCATTGATATACAGATTTGGTACACAAATTTATTTATATGTAGTAAAATTCATATATTTAGATTTTTATCGAAGGTCATCTCAGAATTTTATTGATGTCATCTTTAAATAGCTACGCAACATAAAACTTAAATGTGGAGGCAAAAATGTGATTTTGAGAGGAAACGAAAAGGGATCTCTCTCTCATATTTGTGGTTTTGAAACCTTTGACACTGTCATTGTTCCCACGTCGTAGAGGTTTGGGCTTGCAGTGGAGGTCTAGGCGGTATGGGCTCGAGGTCCAAGTTGGGTGGGCTAGACTGGCATGTCGCATGGTGCTGGCCCTCGAAAATGAAAGAAGAGGGGCGAGCTTTGAGATAGAGAAGATGAGAGAGTGAGAGGATAGGAAAGAGAGTTTGTCAATGGGCTTTGGTCGGGAGAGAGAACAAAAGAATGTTTTTTTGAATAATGCTTCATCTCACTTAGAGCACTCTCAAGGGCTCATATATAATACAAGAAATGTAAAACATTTAAAGAAATGTTCATAAAATGAGCTCCATCCGATTAGGTAAAAGAAAATGGGCTAGACTGGCATGTCGCATGGTGCTGGCCCTCGAAAATGAAATAAGAGGGGCGAGCTTTGAGATAGAGAAGATGAGAGAGTGAGAGTAGAGGAAAGAGAGTTTGTCAATGGGCTTTGGTCGGGAGAGAGAACAAAAGAATGTTTTTTTGAATAATGATTCATCTCACTTAGAGCACTCTCAAGGGCTCATATACAATACAAGAAATGTAAAGCATTTAAAGAAATGTTCATAAAATGAGTTCCATCCGATTAGGTAAAAGATTTTGTAAAATACAAGTTACTACAGTAATCCGTTACATGTAGTTGGTACTATTCATCATTCAAATAATTTTTTTATTATTTATATTTAATTTATTCCCTCATTTTCTTTTACTTTTTTTACATTTCAATACAAATTCTTTTTATTGTTCATCATTTAAAATACCTCTATTTTATTTTTTTCTAAAAAATCTTGGAAGTATTATTTATATAATTTTTTCATATTTGATTTTATTTTTTATTTGTATTTAACTTATATAATTTTATTTTGTGTTTATAAGACTGAATTATATTATATTACATATAATAATATATTGTAAATATAAACAAATAAATGGATATTACAAATTTATTGGAAGAAATGAAATTTTTAAACAAATAAAAAATATTATTTAAATGATATGAATAAAAAATAGATAAGCTGATGTATAGTCTATTATAAAAGTCAGTATGTAAAATAGAAAAAATAAATTTTGATAATATATTTTAAAAGATAAAGTGAAAGAATCATTATTAATGCTCATAAATCTTCTGACAGTAAGGGTCCTGGAAAAGAAGGTGCAGACCTTGGGCAGAGAGAAGCTAGGCAGCTGTAGAGAAAAAATGAAAAAAAAAAATATGGGTGGTAAATGGGTAGGCGGGAGACGTAAGGGTATAATGGAACCAAGTTCTTCTCTATTTGCATAACTTCATTTAATTTCGCTTTATCTGCCTCTATTATTCAAAATGCTCCAAGCATATCGATTTAGGGGTATTCATATAAGAGATGCTTTTTGTTCGTTTGTACAAACAAACCTAGAAGTTTACAAACAAACCTAGGTGTATTCATATAAGAGATGCTTTTTGTTCATTTGTACAAACAAACCTAGAAGTTTAAAACTGAAAAAGAATCTTCCATTGCTACCTCTACTTGCTTGCTAGCTAGTATTTTTCTTCGTAGAGGAATACGGCATTGCACTCTGCTTACTTGTGAAATGTGTTTCTGATAGTCACTGAGTCGTGTTTTTTTTAATTATTGATGTTGACGCAGCAAAATGCCACATCAGCAGTTTGTGCCGCGGTTGCGCCCAGGTGTTTGTACTTAGTAGAATTGTTGAATATATTCTTCGTATGGCTGATGTTTAGGTTTTTTTCACTCGGTGACCTCCTATAGTTATACTCATGGAGTCATGTTAAAGATGGCTCTACGTCCATGTAACACCATTGTTCAACACGTGCATTTTACCAATTTTCTCTATTGTCCTATTTGGGATAAAAGAAATATTTTAGTCATAAAAAAATATACAAAAATAAATACATAAATTGATGTGACTTGATATGATACGTTAAATTGTAAAGTTACTCTTATTGTAAGTAAATTTGATATATAATGTGAAGTCATATTAATTGTAGATTTATTTTTATGAGATCTTTTTTTTTTATAAGAAATGAAATTTCAATAATGTATGCGTTATTAACTTATTCACTCAATTTTTTTTGCATTGAATCTGTACACTTGTAGGAAAATCAAACATGCTAATTCAATATTCAAGTCTTTTTATTTTTATTTTTTAAGTTTTAAAACATGATTGCTTCAATCACAGAAACTTTGGATTCAAAATTGACTTTCTAGTTTAATCATCCTGCTTTAGAGTTGTTTGACATTCATGAATCAGTTCTTCATGCCAAATTAGTTGGATTTGGGTTAGAAATGATCAAGATCTTAGATATTGAGAGTGTGATTTTATGAATCAATTCAATGATCTAATAATCAAGAGTAATGCAACATACAGTCACTTTTGTGTATTTTTTGTGCATTCCAATGATGGGACTTATTCGGTTAATTTTTTTTAATACGCAACCAATTACATTAGTGAAGTGCATAAAAGAGTACAAAAAAATAATTACAAATAAAATTTTTGAATAATCAATGCAAGTCCATTTATGACACATTAAGACATCATCAATGCAAGACCAGCCACATTAATTAACATAAAAAAAATTCGAACAATGACCAGCAAAACTACCAGGAGAGAACAAATATAATGTTATTGTTCACATACTCTTCATGCAAATATGTCATATAGCATATGTGACTGGGATGACAAACTTTATTATTATTTTTTAAAAATAGACTTCATTTCCTTCAATGAAACCAAAGTTACAACTGTAATAATCAATATAGGAAAAAACCCAGATTACCATCCAAACTACTCATCTGTTAGGGGCTCCCCTCCCATAAATTTATTTATGACGGACATTATCTTAACTTTTATAAACTCTCTCCTAACAACAGTCAATAGAGAAAACGCTCTGTTAAAAACAAAACTGAACGACCTCCTTTCCAAAAAAAGAGATGTACTAACACGCTCCGTCCTCCCAAGGAAGAGGAATATAATCACCCACCTTCCTTCAATGGAGGAGTGAGACAATCACTCACATTCCTCCAAAAGAGGAGTGAGACTCTACTGTTATGGACATCAAGTCTAATAGCCTATTTCTTTTTATTTATAAAATAAAACAAAAATAAGGTACCTAAAAAAATACAAAACACATGGCCCAATCTAAATCAAAACATATGGGCCCAATGTAAACACATGGCCCATTAAACAACAAAACACGTGGACCAAGTCTGATTGCAAGTGAAGGCTCTTAGGGTTTCATCATAATATATAGTGATATAGTATTAGTATAACTATTAATACAATAAACTATAATGATATAAAATTTAATATTATATTAATTAATAATTTATCATATAATACAAAACTATTTTATATATAATTATATATTACATATAAAAATTATATACAATATAAAAAATTAAAAAATATATATAAACCGGTTCAGTCAGATCTAGTCCAGTTTTAAAAAAAGAAAAACTAGAACCGAATTGATTTAGACTGGTTTTAAGAAAAATAAAACCGTGTTCTGTCCGGTCCGGTCCTCTTTTTTTTACACCATAATAGCGGGTTCACCATCAGATTGGGTTTCGCATAAAGTTAACGAAATTCAGCATATTGTTGGGCTTTCATATGAAGGTTATAAGACCAACTTAAAGCACTACTCACAGCGATAGAGGTAGCGATAGAGGTGGGCCACTCACTTGAAAGCAAATCAAGTTTTAAGAAAAACAGGGAGTTAAAGCGTCTTTCTTGGACAATCAACTACAACGCTAATGGAGGTAACTCAAGTAGAGGAAAGACGAAAGAGAGGACATTATGAAGACTTCCTCATAAATGGAGTTTCGGGTGGAGTATTAGTCTTATAGGAGACTGGGGTTAGGGAGATGTGTTCTATTCCAATTTGGGCTTGATGTATTTTGAATAGATTTCTAATTTTCATAAGCTTTTTGAGTCATTTGGGACTAGTATGTTCTAGATGTTTTCTTATATACGTCCAGTGTACTTGATTACTCCTATTGATATATGTAATATTTTTATTTATATAAAAAAAATTCCCTCTCTACCTCCCCCATCTCTCTCTAAAATAACTCATATCCTTTTCTCAAAAAACTTTATCTAGGGTAGGGAGGATCGTTCACTTCTTGAGATGTTTTTGTTTTCAGCTTTAATTGGTGCCAAGTATATTATTATTATTATTATTATTATTATTATCTTCTATAATTTTCAGGCATTAGGCAATTTTCTGCAAAACTTCTCATAAAAAGCTATACCTTGGCTAGCAAGTAAACCACTCGGTTATTTAGATTCTCTGTTAGGAGTGTTCATCCAGACCTAATTTTTTTCCATCTCTTGCGAAACGACACTGCTTATTTCCATCTCACATTAGATTTCCTCTCAACCTGAATGAATCCTCTCTTCGGTCAGTCTTCTCTGTCTGTCTCTCATCTCTCAAATTCTCATCCAAAATCCTAGCCATGCCTAGCCATGCCGATTGCGAATCTCTGTCTCCGTCTCGAAACCGACGGTATGCTAATCTCTCTCCCTCTCTCTCGGTTTGGTTGGATTTTTCTGGGTTTGTGTTTGATTTTCGCTTGGTCTATTTGGGTTTGTGTTTGATTTTCTGGGTTTATTATTTTGTGAAGCTGATGTTTATATTATGCTTTATATCTCTTTCCCTTTTTCATACTTTTGGTCTCTTTGTCTCTGTCTTTCTCTCGGTTTGGTTGGATTTTTCTGGATTTGTGTTTGCTTTTTATGCTATGAAATATGAAACTGCAGGCTATCCAAAGTGATCTCTCGCTTTACTTTTCTTTAGTGTTAACTTGTTTCGGGTATTTATAGATGAGTAATGAGAGGGATGAGCTAGACATATGTCAGGTTTGCGTAAGTCTTTTGTAAAAAATCTGATCTCGTTAAGAAAAAATTAAATTTTTCACACTTCTTCATAGTGTGATTTACTTTTTTCTTATAAAAAACCTATTTGAGGCTTGTATATTTGGAGCTTGAATATATCATTATTCTTTATTAGATGTTCTCCCCACTGTCTATACTACCTATAAGAGTTAATTTTAGGGAAAAGTCCTAAATCATGTAAAGTCTTGTTGAAGTGCCAGAGTAGATTTTATTTTTTTGGGTTTGGCTTTGAATAGTTCATTTTGAATACATTTGGGGAGGGAGGCATCATCTTGTTTAGGTCCACATGTGGATGAGAACTATGTGTAAAAATAGAGACAGATTACAAGCAGTTGATTTCATTATCTCCATTGCTATTTAATTTCATTATCTCTAGTGGTTAGGATACTGTCCTGAATTAGCTTCCCAATTCACATTTATCGTCAAGAGGCCTAAACTAATTAATCCCTATCAGTCGAGTTGAACTTGGGAAACCTCGAGGCTAGGCCATCATTCCCCATCAAATTAAGGAGAGGGTAGATAAAATATTCATATTTCTAAACTTTGGGGTTTTCCACTTCTCCATGCTAATCATGCTGTGGCCCAATTTATTTTATTGGGTACTAAGAAATAAAAGCTATGCGGCATACTGTTGTGGTTGACTAAGTCACATGCATGTTATGAACCATATTGGAAAAAAACGTAGAGTAACGCTTGAACCATTAAAACTATTAACAGATTAGGAATAATGTTTATAATCTGGGTAGGTTTCCATGCTAGAGGAAAATGGATTAATGTTTTTGTGGCCTTTTAATTTGTTCTGTTGAAATATGTATACCAACTGCTTAGTCTTGCAGATATGGCTGCAGTTTGGTTATAGGAAATTAAGGAAAGGGCAAGTCAAACATGAACAACTAATGCATTTCAACAGTTCATTTTTTTTTTTTTTTTTTGAGTTTCTTCCTTGATTGCTCAATTGCTTTGCCGATATTCTATCATCTATTTATTTCTAAGCTGCCTTTGGTTAATTCATTTATATCAACATATTATATTTCTAGCATGAGTTTTTTACGTGGATCAATAAAATTTATTTACCTATAAAAAAAAATATATTTCCAGCATGAGTTTCTATGTCCTTCCTTAATGACACTCTTATCTCCAGTCCACATGACATTCGTTGTGACCTGCTCAAATACCTGCACATGTATTCATATATATTTGTTGAACCAAAGTTTGCATAATATTTATTAATGCTATAAATTAACAAATATTTATTATACATTTTCTTTTTCTTATTCTTAAAACAGATGGAAGGTAGTTTTAGTGATAGTGTTGGTGGTTCTAGTTCAGCTCATATTTCATTAGACATGGAGGAAGACACTAGTCCTTTAGTGCCTTCCTCCATGAATACCCCAAACCCTAGGCCGGCACCATCTCTCCCCCTAAAGCCAAAAAGAACCAAGAAGACTACCAATCAATCTCATGTATGAGATCATTTTACAAATATTGAATCTGTTGATCCTATTGCACCTGAAGCTCAATGCAATTATTGTTTCAAGATTTATGGATGCCATTATAAAAATGGTACCTCATTAATGTCGCACCACTTATGATATTCTTGTCCAGAGTCTTCCATTAGACAAGATAAAAATTTTGAGAAGAATAAATCATCATCACACACTGGAGTTAGAATGGATGGTAGAAGATCTAGTCCTCAAATGTTAGGACAATATGATTGTGCAAAATTAAAGGCAATGATTTCTAATTTTTTTATCCAGTGTGAATTGCCATTCAAGGTTATAGAGCATCCCGCATTTGTTAAACTCTTGAGTTATTTAGAGTTTAGACACAACTTGCCATCCCGAACCACCTTCCAAAAAGAGTGTATTAGTTTATTCAAAGAGGAGAAGCAAAAGTTGAAGGCTTTGTTGTGAAATCAAAGAGTTTGTTTTACCGATATATGGACATCGGTGTAAAACAAGAATTATATTTGTGTCACGTGTCATTATGTTGATCAAAGTTGGGTATTATACAAGAAAATCATAATGTTTCTCAAGATTCCTAATCATAGATGTGAGACTATTGCTTGGATGTTAGAGTCTTGCTTGATGGATTGAGAGATTAACCACCTTTGTATAATCACTGTGGATAATACCACCTCTAATGATGTCATTATTAATCATGTGAGGAGGAGCATAAGAGATAAGGAGTTTACAATTTTGGAAGGCGAGTTTATACATGTGCAATGTGTTGCACATATTTTACAACTCATTGTATGTGATGATTTAAAAATTATATATGATGCTATAAATAAGATTAGAGAAGCAGTAAGATTTGTAAGGTCCTCACCGCTAAGACTTGATATGTTTAAAACATGTGCAAAGGAGCTGTATATTGTGTGTGGAAAAATGGTGTGTCTAGATGTTCTCACTAGATGGAACTTCACATACCTAATGCTTAGTATTGCTTAAAAATATGAAAAAGCTTTTGTGCTAATGAGAGTGAGGGAGTCACAGCTTGCGGCGCCTCCATTTGAAGATTGGCAAAAGGCTTGTGTTTTTATTAAGTTTCTAAAATTTTTTTATGATGCCACTTTGAAAATCTCCGACTCATCTTACGTGACATCTAATATGTTATTTCAACAAATTTTTACAATTGAGTATAATTTGAACAAAATGGGTCAGATTGGGGATGAGATGTTGAGGAGGATGGCGTCTAATATGAAAATTAAGTTGGATAAATATTGGGGGGCACGAAAAAAATGAACATGATTGTTTATGTAGCTTTTGTCCTTGACCCTCGATATAAGATTACAGCTTTATCATATTGGTTAAAAAGGTGCAAAGGGGATGAATGCGGAGATAAAATTGAGGCCAATGTAAGATTGCTCATGAATCGTTTGATTGAGCAATACCACAAGTTTTATGGGCTAGATAGTGGAAGATCAAATATGGCACAAGTTTCAAGTTCCTCAAGTATTATTAGTGACGACTTGGAGTATGAAGATTTTGATTCATCTCTAGATCAATATCTTGAGGGGCAAAATAATTCGGTATTTAGCTCAGACTTAGAGAGGTATTTGTCGAATGTGATTGAACCAAAAGTAGCCAAATTTGAGATTTTGGAATGGTGGAAGAGGAACTCATTTAGATATCCCATCCTTGCGGAGATCGCACGTGATATATTAGTCATCCTTATTTCGACCGTCACATCCGAGTCCGCATCCAGCACAGGTGGACATGTAATAGACCCATACCGAAACTCATTAGCGCTGAAAACTGTCCAAGCACTAATCTGTATGCAGAATTGGTTGAGTTGTGAACCACTTAGTTCTTGGGAGGTGGAGGAGCATGTAGAAGACGTTGACATTGGAGGTAAATGCTTTTATTTGTTAATTTTGATTTTTTATTGCTAGTTTATCCGTTTAACTTAACCTCTACATTTTTTTCTTCTTAAGGTAACTCTCTTCCTTCAACTTCAGCAACTTAACTTTTTGTTCTTGATGGTGTGAAATTTGGAGCTTATGATTTTGCATATACTGCATATTCAATCATGGTATGAGGCTTTACTTTGTATACTTTTTTTTCTTGCGGGATTTTAATTTATATAAGTTATTGATAATGTATACTTTCTGT
This sequence comes from Carya cathayensis, assembly GCA_011037825.1. Taxonomy (NCBI): domain Eukaryota; kingdom Viridiplantae; phylum Streptophyta; class Magnoliopsida; order Fagales; family Juglandaceae; genus Carya; species Carya cathayensis. Next base: position 269,427 of record QGSO01000556.1, read on the forward strand.
GTTTAAAGCCAAACTTTCATTGGTGGGAAACAGTTAGATAAATGTGCCAGTGGTACTGCTTGTCATCTGAAGGCAACTGGAAGGAAATTACTTCAGGTAATTTGTTCAAGAAGTTTTTTGTTACACCTTGAATCAGTTCATATGATTTTCATATGATAAAAAATGTAACACCTTGAACATATTGTATTTTCTACCTTGTTTGTCTGTTAATTGTTCCTGCTTCAGTCATCTGCTTCAGTCATCACATTCATGGGCTGTGAGTTCATAATATGCATGGTGTACCCTATTGGCATGTCAAACAGTGCAGCAAGATATTGGCCTGCAATTGATGGTGATGAATCATTCTTCACTAATAATGTTTATTGGCTTTATGCATAGCTTATAAAAGTGCACTTTTATGAATCCTCCATTAGTCTCAAATGGGAGAAATATGGCGTGGTTACGATGCTTGCTTATTTAGCATGACGTAGGACAGCAAGATGAGAATTGTTCTCCACCTCTTTTGTGGATTTCCAACTAAAAATGAATTGAGACAGCTCCATAATATGTTAGCTTTTTAGTTTATACTTATTAACAATGAGCTGACAAGTATACTTTAATTTAAAAAAAATGTAAAGAATACTTGCTGTTGTCCAGGACTCACAGACCTTACTATACTTTAATTTAGAAAATGAACTGTCAGCCATAGCAAAAGAGAGAAGATTGCCGGTATTGACTTGGGCGGAGAAAGGGGAAAATGATTAAAAGATCTTTTATATATTACTATTGAAGACTTCTGAGATGCTGGCATTTTGGTCAATTTGTTATGAGCTGAACTTAAGGAGTATGATTCTCTACATTGGGGTTCATCTCTAATTAATTGCTGTTTGCATCACACATTTTATTACCTAGAATAGCTGTCTACTAAATTCCTAGGTGGAATGTAATGTAACCTTTTACTTCTTGCAGGATGTTTATTGGTACATGCAAGAGGCTGAGAATCATGAAGGGTTCTGATGCTATTGGCCTAGGTGCGTATATCATGCATCCATAAAACTCTCTCTTATGTTTGCCCACATCCGTAAATATTCAAACCACCCCTGGCCTTATTCAAACGGTTTTACAATCAAACGGTGCATAAAGAAGTTGAACCCCAGACCAGAGTCGGTGTCTCTTAACAAACAGTTGTTCAGTTTCTATTCATTGTTGTTGGAAGAGTTTATATTTATTTTTAAAGGAATACTTTAGCCTTAAATAACAATTTATCTTCATAGAGTATATGTTAAATATGGATAAAACTATATATCTTTTCTTAAATATCCATATGTCTATATGATTGCTTCTTAATTTGTTAATTACAGGCCCTCCATTTACCAGATCAAGGTGAAAGAAATCAATTTTTCCCTCAAATTCAAGATTCGAGGTGTGAAGAGTTCTGATATTATATTAGTTTAATTAGTTGTGATGTATTATTATTTATTTTGTTTTTTGTAAATTTATGTTTTGCATTGTGATGTAACAATAAATATTATCTAATTTGCATTTTTATTTATTTTGTTCTTCAATTTATTTTTTTAGAAAATTCTTTTAAAGGGTTTTAATTATTTTTTTAAAAAAATCTGGGTAATTTAAATATGAGATCAAATTTTTTTTTTTTAAAAAAGTGCTATTATTTCTTTTTAAAGTTATAAAGATATTTTTAGAATTTTTTTTTTTTACAAAACCCGGATTGAATCCGAGATTTAAGCCCAAAAAACAAAAAAAATCTAGATATCCGGATTGAATCCGGTTATCCGCTTAAATTGAGTCCGGGTTCAATCCGAGCGGATAACCGCCTGGATTTTGAAATCTGGATCCGGATCCGGTTATGGCCGGATACCTGGATCTGGATGAACACCCCTATTCTCTGTTGTTTGAGGAAGCCTTGATTAATTTCACTGGGCAAGACCATGGTGAGATCATTTGTCTTTCACACTGCCCCTTCACTAAAATTTGGTACCAATGGCCATAACCTAAACATCCATAGTACGCCAAAAACAGGTTGAATTCCAAAGCACATTTTAGACTCAAAAATTGATTACTTCTGTTAAAAGTAAACTTTGACAGTGAAGGGTTACAAATATTAAAAAAAAAAAAAAAGGAATTTTTTTTTTTAATTCTGTACAGGCATTATGAAGGTATAGATGGGAACTTGTTTCTCATCATCCTCTCTCAATGGGGTCTATCTTAATTATGAGAGGCTTCTGGAGATCCCAGGGTGATTCTGCTCGTATTGGCAGCATTGATGGGGTCAAGATGGCCTCTATTTCAGCATTTTCTGTCAGTGCTTTGTCCAGAGAAGCCTTGGCAACTTTAGTGATGCAAACCAACATAATGACTGAGCACAAACAAGGGAAGGAAAAAAAAGCTTTCAGTATATAATTGAAATTAGCATAATTTAGAAGTAATTTTCCTGAAACTTCAACCTTAACGCAAATTTTAAATTAACCGTTCTTGTAGCACTTGTCAAACCAAAGAAAATGTGGATACAAAACAACTAGCCTCATTCTCACGTGACTAAAATGAGGTATCTTGAAAAATTTGAATATGTCATCAAATGTTTTTCTAGCCTCTGAGGAGAAAAAACTTACCAGATAAACCGAATCCAAGAACTATAAATACCTGCATACATATGCAAACGTAAGTACATATAATTAAAAAAATAGACAAGATAGGAAGGATGACATACAGCAATCAACATCTTACAGGGTAAGAAAGAAAATCAAGATGGTGAAAGCCTACAAATATCCTTGGGCTCAGAAGATAGCTAATAGGGTCATTCTATTTTTCTCCACAAACTACAGCCGCATTGTCACTTACCTCTCTAAACGTTAACTAGATTGAACTCAATTGTCACTTACCTCCCAAACTTTAACTCAGCACAACTCGGTCCACAAACTACCATCCAATTGTGGCTTTCCCCTTTGGTATTCCATCTGCTAACTCTGATGATATTGGTATCGGTATCATGTTCTGATAGACTTACTTGTGCATCTTGTCTTTGGTGTAATAGACTTCTAGCCAAGTGGCAAGATTAATGTATGTTTTGGCTTCTCTGCCCCTAAAACAACATATTCTCTCACTCTGTATTACTCAAATATAGACCTCTTTCTGTCTTCTCGAACAGTGAATCTGCCAACTCTTGCTCCTTATATCAGCCTAAATTTCTCTTCATCTTACTTTCCACTTTTGGTTTTGTGTATTCTATTTCCCATGTGCTTTCACTTCCTCATGCCTCGAGATTGTGCCTTTTTTGCCCTTCTTTTGTATACTTCCTCTATACACAGGCTTTGCCTATTTCATTTGATGAATAAAAGTGTCTTTCTTACTTATCAAAAGAAAAAAAAAAAATTCTCAGGGTGCAAGTGTCACGGGTGGTAGTTCGTAGGACCAAGTTTTACTGAGTCAAAGGTTAGGGGTAAGTGCAATGAGTGGTAGTTTATGGTGAGAGAAAAAAGTAGTTAACTGTAACTAATACCATCCTCTTAATACTCTATTGCTGTTAAAGCAGCAGATACAACAGAGTACATGGGATCACTATATAATATCCTATCAAATTAAGAGACCTGAAGAAAAGAATTGGCATGATAATTTGTTTCAGAGGCTCTAGCCTTTTTCTGAATATATAATTATGCAACTTAAGAAAGAGTATCTATGAGAAAACATGGAAACTGCCAGAATGAAAGAAAAGCAGAAAAGTAACAAGATTTTTTTTTTCCACCCAAATGTTGATAGGATCCAACCAGTAACCACAGGAACAGAACAGGCAGATTTAGTGAGAAAAAGAATGGATAAAAGGAACATAGTTGCTGATTCATAAGAATGTGTCACACTATGCAGGGTACTAATGCAGTTCCTAATCAAAACTGAATCACAAAGAGTACCAGCATACTAAATTTACGCCTCTTCTAAAACATGAGAAAAAATGAATGTGGCTATCTTATCATCAGGACCAAAATTCATTTTCGGACTTAATTTCTTTGGATTTCTCTCTCCTCTACTTTTTCTCTCCGTACATGTGCACTTATCTTCTGTTCTTACATTCATGGAGGTGTAACATCAGGTTGATTTTACATAGTCTCTAGGCCCACTGAAGGACAGGTTGTGGTTAAGCAAGTGGCTGGGGTTATTCCCGTAGGCCCACAGAGAGACACCAGGGGAGACAATTCAGGGGGGAGAGCCAGCAAAAGCTGGGCTGGTCAGTGTGCAGGCCCATCCAAAGATGGAAGGCCCACGATTCAGGGGTCTGGAAGGCCCACAATACAGGCCTGGAGACAGCGGGCCAGTTTCTCAGGCCCATCAACATACGAGGTGGGTTCCTCGTCCGGTGCTTCTCCACCGGCAACTGACAACCACCGGTCAGGACCACCACAGATTTGGTCGATGGGGGCAGACGAACAGGTGGCTAGTCTCCCAAACAAGGGGGCCTGTTAGACCCTTTAGTTACAGGGGTGGTCTTCAAGGCAGAAAAGGCCTACGGCTATGGTCCAGCAGTGTCGGAACCATCCCAGACCGTGCCAGCGGTTGATATCTCTTGAGCTTGGAAAAGGATCCTATCGAGGAAAGGAGAGGCGAGTCAGACACGGAGGCATCGGGAAGGCTTTTGGCTTTGGTTCCTTTTGTATCCTCTGGTACGGAGGGAGAGTTTGATAGGGTGGGGGCGACAGATACAGTCCCCCTGGTGTGCGAAGACGTCTGCTGTTGGGAAGACCCATCCCCACTAGTCTCTCTACATCTGTTCAAGAATAGTAATCATCAGGCCTCAAACTGGGTCCTGAATAAAGCGAAGGAGATGCAACTCAGTGTGGGGATTTTATGCGATGGTTTTGAGGACCAGCTTATTGCCCTCTTTGCAGCTATAGAAGTTGGAAAGAACAGTTTGGGATCATCTAGGGAGCTTGCATCAACTAAAAAGCGAGCAAGAGAACTCCAAAGACTTGATTGGACAGTAAATGATAGAGCAAGTGGAAAGAACACCAGCTGGGGAAGAGTGAGGAAGGGAAAAGGATGTGGATTTATGTTAATGAAACCAAAGATTGATTCTTGGAACGTAAGGGGGTTGAATGAGAAAGATAAACACCTTATAGTTAGAAATCAGTTCCGTAAATGGAAGGTTGACATTGTACGTTTGCAAAAAACGAAACTGACAGTTATTTCCCATTGTATCATTAGAAGTTTATGGGGTTGTAGTAAAGTGGGATGGCATTATTTACCATCTATTGGAGCATCCAGGGGCCTATTAGTAACGTGGGACAGGAGAGTGGTGGAGAAAATGGAAGATTTTTTGGGAGATTATGTGGCGGCATGCTCGTTTAAGAATGTCATGGATGGGTATCAGTGGGCTTTTGCCGGAGTCTATGGGCCTAATCTTGATCGGTCTAGAAGTTTACTATGGGATGAGTTGGCCAATATTGGTAGCATATGGGACCTACCTTGTTGTATCGGAGGTGACTTCAACGTCACTTGTTATCCGAGTGAGAGATCGGGTGGTTCGGGATTCAACTCACCTATAGTAGATTTCTCTAACTTCATCTCTAAACAAAATTTACAGGATATTCCTCTTGCAGGTGGCTCTTTCACTTGGTCTAGCAACTGAGATCTCCCATCTTGGTCAAGGCTTGACAGATTTCTAATCTCACCTGAATGGGAGGATCAGGACCTCATTCAGAAGAGATTACCCAGGTTATGTTCGGACCACTTTCCCATCCTTTTGAACTATGGAGGCATTCGAAGAGGTCCAAGATACTTCAAATTTGAGAATATGTGGTTGAAGTCCAATAGCTTTATGGACAAAATACGAGAATGGTGATCTTCTTACCATTTTCTTGGCAACTCTAGTTATATTCTGACTTGTAAATTAGAGTCTTTGAAAAAAGATTTGAAAGAGTGGAATGCACAAGAGTTTGATAATGTGGAAATCCAAAAAGTTGTTCTCTTGGAGGAGCTTAAGCGTTTGGAGGGTGTGGAAGAGAAAAGGGTAGGTTACTATCTGAAACCGAGCAGGCCCACAAAACTCAAGTGACTGCGGACATTGAATGGATCTCTCTTTTGGAAGAAATTTCTTGGTAACAAAATCACGAGTTTTATAGTTGAGGGAAGGAGATAGATGCACCAAGTTTTTCCATCAGATGGCCAACTCGCATAGGCAGAACAATGCTATAGAAACTCTAATGATAGATGGGGTGGCCTCATCCAACCAAACCGAAATCTCAGATCACATTGTCAATTACTATGAGGAGTTGTTTTCAAAATAGCTTTTGTGTAGGCCAAAGCTTGATGGTCTGGTTTTTGATGTTATTGATTTGCAAGCTTTGGAGCAACTTGAAAGGCAGTTTGAGGAGGTAGAGGTTAGATCGGTAGTTAAAGGTATGGTAGGCGACAAAGCTCCAGGCCCTGATGGCTTTTCCATGGCCTTTTTTCAGAATTGTTGGGATGTACTTAAAGAAGATATCATGCGGGTCTTCCATGAATTTCATGGAAGTGGGCGGTTTGAGAAAAGTCTCAATGCAACCTTTCTCGCACTCATTCCTAAAAAGCTTGGAGCAGTAGAGGTTAAAGAATTTCGTTCCATTAGCTTGGTGAGTGGATTATACAAAATTTTATCCAGTGTCTTGACAAATAGGTTGAGTAAGGTGATGGCAAGCTTGATTTCAAAGCCTCAAAATGCCTTTGTTTAAGGTAGGCAAATCCTGGACTTGGTTCTTATTGCCAATGAACACCTAGAAAGTCAGATTAAGTTTGGAGAGCCGGGACTTCTATGCAAGTTGGATATGGAGAAAGCTTATGATTACGTCAATTGGAGATTCTTGCTTTATATATTTTAGAGATATGGCTTTGGCATCAAATGGTGCACCTGGATCCATCACTGTATCTCTATGGCTTGTTTTTCTGTATTGGGGATCCCCTTTCTCCACTTCCTTTTGTGTTTGTGATGAAAGCTTTTAGTAAGATGATTTCAGGGGCAGTGGCGGGTGGATTCCCATCAGGATTCTCCATGGGTGAGACAACCTCAGGTTCGCTCAAAATCTCTTATTTTTTGTTTGCTAATAATACTTTTATCTTTTGCGAGGCCAAACATGAGCAAATTCGAGCCTTGAGGGCTCTCTTATTATGCTTTGAAGTTGTGTCGGGGTTAAAGGTGAATTTGGTCAAATCAAAGGTAGTGCCAGTGGGGCTCATACCCAATGTGAAGATTTTGGTGTCCATCTTAGACTACAAGATATCTCAGTTGCTCATGAAATATTTTGGTCTCCCGTTGGGTGTGGCTTTCAAATCACAATCCATGTAGGATGATGTGCTAGAAAAAATGGAGAGGACATTAGCCGGTTGGAAGTGGATGTACTTGTCCAAAGGGGACCAGGTGACGCTCATCAAGAGTACTCTTTCTAACTTATCAATGTACGTCTCCCGCTCCCCGCCAAGGTGGCCCATCGCATGGAGAAATTTCAAGGTGATTTCCTATGGGGAGGGATAAAGGATGAGTTTAAATTCCACTTTGTGAAATGGGCCACAATTTGTTCTCCCATCAAAGGAGGTTTGGGAATTCAGAATTTGTAATCTTTCAATAATGCCTTGCTAGGCAAATGGTTATAGAGATACCGCCATGAACGAGAGGCCTTGTGGCGAACCGTCATTGCTTTGAAGCATGGGGGCGGGTGGTGCTCCAATGAGGTGAGGGGGTCTCATGGACTTGGGCTTTGGAAACATATTAGAAGAGGTTGGGATACATATGCAGCACATACTTGTTTCAAAGTCAGAAATGGAATGAAGGTAAAATTTTGGCATGATTTATGGTGTGGTGATCGCGCCCTCAAGGAAGTTTTTCCTCATGTCTATGGTTTAGCTAGAAGGAAAGAGGCATTAATAGCGGATGTAGTTATCATATCCAATGGTCATCCTCAATGGAACATTTCTTTCCTTAGAGATGCACAAGACTGGGAAATTGATGAAATTTCGGTGTTCTTTGACTAAGTGTACTCCACTCGTGTGTCAAGGGTAGGTGAAGACAACATTTATTGGTGCCATTCAACGAAGGGAGTTTTCACAGCCCGTTCTTTCTACCACTCTTTGACCACACAACTCAGATTTTTTCCCATGGAAAAGCATCTGGACAACAAAGGCACCTCTAAAGGCAGCCTTTTTTATTTGGACAGCCTCTTTGGGGAAGATTTTGACTCTAGACAACTTAAGGAAACGTGGCATCATAGTCATGGACTGCTGTTATATGTGCAAAAAGAGTGGCAAGTCCACCGACCATCTATTAATACATTGTGAGATTGCCGTGACCTTGTGGAATGAAGTTTTTGCCCGATTGGGTTTAGCTTGGGTGATGCCGGAAAGGGTATGCGACTTTCTAGCCTCTTGGAGAGGTATTCGGGGTAACTCTCAAATTGCATCCATATGGAAGATGATACCTATATGTCCATGGTGGTGCATTTGGGGGGAGCGGAATGCAAGAAGCTTTGAAGATCAAGAGCGATCGATGGAAGAGCTCAGAAATTTGTCTTTCAATACCTTGCTTCATTGGTCGATTGTAATTGATTTCCATGGCATGTCTTTTCATGATTTCCTTGCATCTCTAAATTAGCACGCATAGGCGCTGCTTTTGTATATGCCCCGTATACTTGGGCTTTTGCCTTCTTTTGATCAATATAATTTGTTTACCAATCAAAAAAAATCATCAGGACCAGAAAAGGCAGAAAAATGAGTTTAAAAAAGGTGCACTACTTGTGACAGTCAATACTAGCTTTGATGCGTGTTGCTAAAACAATCAGTGCAGGAAATAGTCAATCATCACACCATGCAATGGGATTACATGAACATAGTTATGGCTCCAATCAGCCTAGAAGACCACGTGTTTGGATCAACATAGAAGCGGAATTTGGATGTTCTGAATGGAAAAGAGGTTGAGTCACTTGAGAGAGATTTCAAATTTTAGCCAAGCATAGGAAGTGTAAACATAATTAAACCATAAATCAAGGCTTCTCCAAATTCATAACCAGATTCTTAAAATATTTGTTGGCACTACAAAGTACAAATAACTCGAACAATGCCTCCAGCACTAATATGCAAATTACAAGAAATAATCCAACATGGTGATTCTGTAAGCTTTGATGACCAACTTAAACTATATTGATGATCCAGAATGCTCCTTACATAAAAACATAAGAGGTGGCATAGAACTTACCAAGCGAATTGTTGACACCTCATTCCATCCATGTGTAACATCAGAAAGATCCTTCAATGTTGTTCCGACATATACTAGAGCAAATGTTATTGGCTGTAAGAAAAGAATGAAATGGGTATCATAAATAAGCAAGTTATTTTAGCAAGTATATAGAGATCCAGTTAACCATGCCTGGACCTATAAAAGAGAACCCAAATATATACTTACTAGAACGGAAATATGAGGATGCCCAAGTTCTAACTCATTTTGTTGAAAGATAACTTCAGAAGGGAATATATTTGAAGAATAATCAAAGAAATAGAAATACAAATGCAGGCATAAAGGTTTTCCATTTTTGGTGGACAAGATGGTCCAGGATTAACTTGTGGGGGCTCACTAAGCCTCAAAGTCAACTTTAAGTCTCATTGGACACTAAATTATAATGACCATATGTTCTGTCCATCAATATTTTAACATTTCCCATCCGAATATCACTCATTATCACCTTAAGGAGCACATCTGACTTGGGCTTATTTTTATTTCTTTCTCATCTTTCTGCTCATTCTGGTCCTCAGTCTCAACTAACCCCCTTATTGATTAGAGGGTATCACAATTTACAAACTTGTTAATATAGCGGAATAACAACAAGTTTCTTAGGTGCTAGCTGTCATCTACTCAGTGTGACAGCAAAATGCACAAAAGAATAGGAAAACAATGACATGAGAAAGAGAACCGCTAGGTTCACAAAAGTAAAGCTCAAAGACTGATGTAGCATGCTTTGGTACATTACATTGTAAGCTATTTTTACTGTAAAGTAGATCTAATGTATTATAGCAAGCCACATCTATTTGTAAGTTTACTTTTTGTGAGATCTCTTTGCGAACCAAATATTTCTTGATGACAAAAAGAAGAAAATTCTATGGAGTGAGAATGGTATACATAAATAACAAAGATAAAATGTGAAGAGCTAGTCAAAGAAGTGATTATATGACCTTGCCAGTAATAAATGTGAGTTGTTGAAACGAAATAATTGGACCAGGAGTAATGATAGCATACTTTTTTAATTACAATTTGAAGTTTAGATTGAAAATTATAATCACTGCATCTCAATGGTTTTTATTCACAGCTGATTGATAAAACATTAAAAAATTACAAGAAGACAATACCATCATTCCCAACCAAGATGCCAACATATATTCCCCCATGTGCACTGGAGTCACTGACAGGAGGTAATTCAATACGTTGAAAGGAAGTAAAGGAACAAGCCGAAGAAGCAGAACTATCTGTTGAAAACCCAAAAGGAAAGAAATTAGTAATGATGTTAAAAGAGTTTCCCATATAATAATTTAAAGTACAAGAAGAGTAACTACACCAGTGAGTTTTGGAAGAAATTACAATCATGATATATAAAACCACAGCAGTAGTATTAGTTCAGATAGATATTTGGGATGCTTGTGTGTGTGTGTGAGTGTGCATATCTACATAAATGCATGCATGCATACATATATATATATATAGCCTCAGTTACAGGAACCATTTAAATATGGTCGTGCATCAACCTTGAAACTGCAGCCCTAACTCACCATAGAGGAACTCAAACTTTCAGACAGACACCCCATTTGCCGCTCAAACTTTGGCAATAATTTATGGTGATGGTATTGCTATTTGTAAAACTCTCCAATCTAATCTATGTGGAAGTTAAAAACATCATAGAAGACAACAACAAAAATAAAAGGCAAACTAGCAAAAATTTCCTAATCAAATAATAAAAACAATTGTATGTGCTTTCTCCTTAGTCACAGTTATAAATTAAGTGTTGTCAACTGCATAACAAACAATTTTTTTTTTATAAGTAAATAAATTATATTTATCAAAGAATAGGCAAATACCCAGTACAAAGTATAGTTTCCATCACTATGTATGGGCGATGGACATCAGAAAATCATGTAACTCTAAGCCATTAAAATCAACCGCTATGGTCCAAATACAAAGGGTTCTAATAAAGAAAACTTTAAGTTCCTCCATCGATCTCTCTTTGTCTTCGAAGGTCCTTGCATTGCGTTCTTGCCATAAACACCGCATGATACATATGGGTATCATCTTCCACACCTCTTTTATCTGTTGGTTGCCTCTCAAATTTGTCCAGCTAGCCACTACTCCTACCACATTCTCAGGCATAACCCAAGCCAAGTCAATTCTGCCCAGCACCTCATTCCATGACCCTCTCGCTATCTCACAATTCTAGCTCTGTGCGATCCCTAATTGTTACGGGACTGGGCACGGGCATGAGGGCTCTAGGCTGGGCACCCGAGCCTTTTGGTGGGCCCTGGGATGGCCCATCTAGCTGGCCCTTCCTATCAAAACGCCCAGCTACACTCAGTGTCTGGGCCTGGGCGTTGGGCTGGGGCCTATAGTGGCCCGTTACTTGCCTCCACTCAAGGGCTTCAACTTTGCCCTTCCCTTTGTTATTGGGCCTCTGGTCTTGGCCCGACCTCTTCCAGCCCAATTCAATTTCCTCCCTTTCCTTATAACTCCCGACCAACTTCCTCATAACAGACATCTCTCTCTGCAGTTTCCATATTTGCCACTGCATTTCTTCCATCTTCCAGCCCCGCCTCTGTCACCTACCCTATCAGCTGCCGTGAAACGTACTCCATGAGGGGCTCGAGACCATTGCCTGTCAGACTTTTCTACACCACCCCCCTCTTTCCATCTTGGATCAAAGCATCTTTGTACGTCCTTGGCTCTTCCTCCTACTTCCATGGCTGAGCCCCACCATGCATGGCAGCAACCCTTCCTCTTCCTTCCTGAACTTACTCCCCCAGCACTTTCCTCATTCTCCTCCATCCTCTACCCCTTTTCCCTTCGGGAATGATAATGGAATTTTTCCTCCCTCCCTCCCTAAAAACTAACACAACTACAAACCGACCCCTGCCATTGGAGCATTTCTGTGCCAGTAATCTGCGCTGCCCCTCCCTGATGGTGCTGTAGACTTCCTTTTGCTCACCACTTAAACATGCTTCCAATGCCTTTCTCAGCCATTGGACTGTGTTCTCATCCATCCATACCTCCTGCTCATTCTTCCAACCTCTCTCAATAATACGAAGTTGTCTTCCTTCCTTGGCAAGAATGAACAACTTTGATTCTATCACAAGTTCTCTCACAAAACCCATCCAAACTAAAAGGACGTTACTCCATCACCATTAACATCCCCACGAAAGTAACGATGAAGAAGTTTTTTTTTTTCAGAGGAAATCGCCAGTGTACGGAGACAAAAAAACAACTTCTAAAACTTTTAACTGCATAATAAACATCACATCTCTCTTTCTCTCTCTATCTCTCTTGATTATGAGCTAAAAAGCTTGATCTAGACTAATGGACTTTCCAGCATGGCATTTAAATCAAACCTAATTTCTAATGCAGCCCTCCCAGAACTTTTCTATGTGGTTAAATAAGGCCTCTAAACATACATTTTCTTCGCCCATGCCAATAAGAAAACACTCAATAAAATGACCACTCCATAGTAATATTCAAGAATTTCTCATCCTTGATGAGGCTAGAAGTGTAAAAGGAGATAGACCTGGCAGTGAAGTTACCTGGATCTAATTAATAGTTTGCTGAAGACTAGGAATTATCGGAATTCTCAATTAGAAAAACATTGTAGTTTCATCACACTCAATCTATAAATGTTTTATCAAAGAAAATCAGAATAAAAAGAAAAATGCAGATACTAGATAGATATTTGCCCAAATAAAATATTACACACAGGTGTAGAAAGTGCAGAAAAACTTATGCCTTAAATCCAGATCCTTTTATTGCAATTGCAACAGACTGAAACTTTGGATAATTCTTTAGCTTCGAAGTAACATATGATCTTCCGATCTGCACAAAGTAGCAAAATAAGACAAGTAGATATCAAAAGAAAACACATATAAGGTCCAGAAGCACCTGCACAAAGCAATTTTCAAACAAAAATAACTTGGTCCACGTTTCAAATACATATCTAGGGATAGAGTATTTGCCTTAAGAGGAAGAAACCATGCATGTCCATGTGCAGGTACTCAACAAATAATAGAACCACGGTGTTTAGAAGACTTACTGTTCTACCAAGAATGAATGCAGCTGTTGCACCAAGGGTGGCGCCAATCGAATCAGCTGCAAATCCCACAGGCAACCCAAAGAGATAACCGCCTCCAAGCTGGAAAAGGATTGAAATGTACAAGTATTGTAACCAAATAAAAACTAGAAAGTCTTTCAGCAATTAAACCATCTGAAACTACCTAATGCAATAGTGAAATTCACATGAACTTCAAAAAACATCAAGTGAGCTGAAATTGGGTGTATGATTTTGAAGTTGCAGAGTTGGATTAGTGAAATATAATTGGGATAGGAAACTACTCAGCAGTAAGAAATAACCTTAAAGTTATAGTTCCGTAAAGTAGCATTGCTGATACTAGGAAGCATTTCAAATAATTACAAGTTTTCTTCTTTGCAATCAACTTTGATGCACAACATTCCCATAATAAAAGAGATTTGGAGAAAATAACATTGAAAAAATCTCAATAAATCCAAAAGCATTAAAACAATAGACTAATAGCCTACCGAAAGAACTGAAGCTGGCACCACCAAGACTGTAAGTGGAATGTATGCAATGGCCCTGCAGTTTCTCAGGAAAGATAAGTCAACACTTTGGACTTGAATAAAATTCAGGGAACCAACAGCAATGCTATAATCATGAACAACATTAAAAAAGCCCTTTTCTTAGCTAAAAAGGCGCTCTCACATTTAGACAGCAATCCATACCAAAGCAAGATGTAGAATTTTGGCCATAAAGAATTACTTACAAAACAAAAGGGCCCCATGGTCCAAGATCCTGCTTCAACCATACCAAGAAATCCTTCAATATCTGAAAATGCAATTCCTTTTAGCATGAGGATGCAACTAATGTATTAAGAATACACCAAAAAAGAAAAGCGTTCAATCTTCACAAGATAGACAATTAGCAAAAGCGCATATCTGCATATCAACATGTGCAAACTAACATTATCACGGCGCGAAAACTCAGATTTCAACTAGATCCAGTTGAAGCTTCATCAAAGACTAAATTCCTAAACTAAAGAGAGAATTATTCCCACAAAATGTAATAAATCAAAAATAAAAAAGAACTAAATGCCCCAATTCTCTATACCGAAAGAGCAGCATTGACCCACCAACATATATAATCAATGTCATTCCCAACACATATAGATGCATATAAATCACCTTTTCAATGGGGAGGAAAATGCAAGCGGTGGCAATGGCGACGAGTAGTAGGAGCAAGAGCGAGATCCTAAGGGCGGAGGCACAAGTGACATTGAGCTTGAGCGCCATGAGCAACCTACGACGCCAAGTGAGCCTGAAATCCTCGTCTTTCTCGCCGTCCTCGCCGTCCCTCCCTGATCCACCATGCCCCAAGGACAATCGCGCCCTCAACCCCTCTATGTTTGCCAGATTTAACTTCCCCTCCTCCCAATTTTAGCCAAATAATAATTTTAAAAAGAAACGAATACTTCCTAAATTTAGATAATTAATTATTTTTTTCCCCTTCAGCAAGAACTGCGCTGAGGTTTTGCGGAGTTCAACATTTGTGTAAGATTGATCGGTTTTGTTTCTATGTTCCGATCATCTTTGTTTCTATGTTCCGATCATCTTCGCCAGTCCTGTTTTCGGAGTTTTTACTTCCACTCTGCTTTGTAGGTTCGACTTTCACCTAACGTTTCCTCGTCGAACTTGCTGCGGACTGTGGTTCTCCTATTGTTTGGTAAACAGAAAACCGCGTGACCTGATTTACAACGTCTTATTAATAATACGAAAAATTATATTCTCTACCCACTTGAAGAGATAAATTTTAAAAATTTAGATTTTTATAAGGGAATTTTCCCTGGGAGGCTGACGCCAAGAATGCAGGCGAGGTGCTACGAGCCCGAGCTAATTAGGGAACCCTTGGGCTCACATAGGGCGTCCAAGCCCTAAAGGAAGGCAAAGAGGGGCACATCGTCCAAATTCCTCTACTACC
The DNA here is from genome assembly GCA_011037825.1 of Carya cathayensis. Classification (NCBI taxonomy): domain Eukaryota; kingdom Viridiplantae; phylum Streptophyta; class Magnoliopsida; order Fagales; family Juglandaceae; genus Carya; species Carya cathayensis. Next base: position 284,666 of record QGSO01000556.1, read on the forward strand.
CCACTTATACCCGGGAAGCCCAAACAGGTGGTATAGGTGGGAGACTCTTGATTCCCTGATAACAAGTAAGGAATGAAGAGAGATCCAAAGTATCGCACCTATCACAAACAGACGATGTCATCTGACTTATAACATGGTGGACGTGACATGTACCTCTGATACAAGGAATGTGCATCTGATCTCAAAAATCAGGTATATAAGCCGATTCCCAAGTAATAGGAACTCTCTCTAGACACTTTGAACTTTTTACTTTCTTACACTCTGCTTTGAGACGATATTGACTTTGGCAATGGAGACTCCCCAGCAAGCACCACGGCCCCCGTCTCACGATGTTTATTCTATGTTCGCAGGCCCAAGAAAAAAGATCCAAGTTGCTGAGAGCTCGACCAAAAGGCATGTGAAAAACAATGTTAACGGTGGTGTTGTTTGTGGGATCTTTGTAGACTTGATGTGTCCATCACATACCTATGAGAATTGATTCTTAGATAGCCTGAGAGTAGAATGAGGCAACGACACTGGTAAACATGGAAGCAAGGATCATGGAAATAAAACAACAAGGAAGGAAGGAGAAAGAGACGTGTGATAAAACTGCCAATGAACTGAGAGACAACATGATGCCAAAAAAATGTGTAGACTCCTCCGATAGTACTGGGGGAGGGAGCCAGCACCATGAGGGAAGGGAAGCACGCGCGGGGTGTTCTCCCACCCCAACCTGAGTGCGCTCCAACAAAGGGCAAGATGTGACATGAGTACACACTTAAGAAGGTAGATCCAAACCAGCTGCTAGAATTGGTCTTGTTAGATCTGGGCTACCCAGAAGCCACCGCTAGGATCAGCACCCGAATGACCCTCAAGGTGCTATGCAGCAACTCCTTATGGAGCATCAAGAGGTATGCACTTGGAGTCATGAGGACATGCCAGAAATCGACCCAGAGATCATCCAGCACTGCCTGAGTATAGACCCCAAGGCTAAGGGGGTTAGGCAGAGACGCAGGAGCTTTAGTGCAGAAAAGAATGTCGTCATCGCCACAGAGGTTGACCAATTACTCATGGTAGGATTCATACGGGAAGCACACTACCCAAACTGGCTATCCAACGTGGTGCTAGTAAAGTAGCCAAGCGATATGTGGAGGATGTGCGTGGACTTCACCGACCTGAATAAGGCTTACTCGAAGGACAGCCTCCAGCTTCTTCACATCGACCTGATCATCGACTCAACAACAGCTCATCATATGTTGAGCGTTATGGACGCCTACCCTGGGTACAACCAGATTTGCATGAACCCAAACGACAAGGAGAAAATGTCGTTCATCACAAACTAGGGCCTATACTCCTATTCAACCATGGCTTTAGATTGAAGAACACTGGGGCCAATTACTAGCAGTTAGTCAACCGCATGTTCAAGGACCAAATCGGGAGGAATATGGAGGTCTATGTGGACTACCTACTAATCAAAAGTGAAAATCCTGAGCAGCACCTAGACGATCTTCGAGAAGCCTTCGTGGCTTTGAGGCAATACTAGATGAAGTTGAACCCGGCAAAGTGTGCTTTCGATGTGGGCTCTAGGAAGTTCTTGGCCATCATGGTCTTGGAAAAGGGAATTGAAGCAAACCCAGAGAATGTGGAAGCTATACTCGATATGCCTGCCCCTCAAAGCATAAACGACATCCCAAAGCTCACCGGCCGAGTAGCATCCCTCAATCGCTTCATGTCAAGATCCACTATAAATGTCTCCCCTTCTTCAAAGTGTTGCAAAAGGCTCAAAACTAGGATGAAGAGTGCGACGAGGAATTTGACGCCCTAAAAAAGAACCTCACTAGCCCTCAGTTGCTCAGCCAACCCACATGTAGGGAGGTCTTAATCTTGTACTTGTTTGTCTCCTCATAGGCGATCTCCTTGGCCCTAGTATGAGATCACGACTAGATCCAGCAACCAGTGTACTACACCAGCTGCGCCTATAAAGGAGCGAAGGCCAAACACACCCACATAGAACAGCTCACCTTCGCCTTGGTGGTAACCACCTGTCTAAGCAGGCAGGTTGAGGCAACCAACAAAATTCTGTTGAGGATACTAAATAAGAAGCTTAATGATAGGAAGGGAGCTTGGGTGGAGGAGTTCCCCATGGTTCTATGGTTGTATCGAGTTATAGTAAGGACGCCAATGGGAGAAACCCCATTCACCCTTACCTACGGCCACGAAGTCATGCCACCGATCGAAGTTGAGATCCCCACCTACAGGTACAACACTTCGAGCAAGGCCCTAACAACAAATGACTTGAGGAATAACTTAACTTGTTAGAGGGGGTCAAAAGCAAAACCACGGCTACCTACAAGAAAAGTGTGGAGCGTTGCTTCAACAGAAGTGTATGTCCGAGATTATTCAAAGTAGGGGACCTCGTGCTTAAGCAAGCATAAACCACCACCTGAGATGAGGGAAAGTTGGGCTCTCAGTGGGAAGGCCCCTACGTAGTTCTTGCCAACAACCTCCTAGGCGTCTATTAGCTCCAAAACTCTTAAGGGAATGAGCTGCCACATCCGTAGAATGCCGAGCACTTACGATTGTTCTACCGATAAAGACTAACTTTCCTATTTGTAGCTTACTTTCCTGTTTATTGCATTGACTCTACTAATGGAAAACACGTATGTTTCAGGAATTGGATGTGTAAAAGCAATATCACCACCAATGTATATATCTCTGCCGACATTAGTCTCTGTCGAAGCACATCCTTGTGGACAAAATCTCCAGTGACAACCTACCTTCCTACGGGACACTACGCCTAAGTGTTGCTCTATCCTCTCCATAGAGGAGTGTGGGATAGCCTTAAGCTGCTTGACAACTTATCTTCCTCGTGAGCTAACAAGCGGGAGTGGGTCCAGTCCCAAACTGTCTGAACAACCTATCTCATCGCAAAGGTCAACAAGTGGGACTAACCCCCATGCTAGCCTGATCTCTCCCACGAAGGAGAGCTGGTCCAGTCCCATGGTTGCCTGAACAACTTACCCCAACCTCCGCCACGATGAAGAGTGGGCATAGCACCAGCCTGGTCTTCATTTACCTTCCTTATGGTGTCAACGAGAGGGAGCAAGTCTAGTGCCAAACTACTCGAATAGACTACCTCCCTATGAGGATCAACATGCGGGACTAGCCCCCATGGCAGCCTGACCTCCCTCACTGAGGAGAGCGGGCTCAACCCCTTGGAGCTCCTTGATCTCTCCCGCGGTGAAGTGCAGGCCAGTCCTCAATTGCCTAACAACTTACCTTCCTCATGGGCATCGACAGGCAGGAATGGGTCTAGTCTGGGACTGCCTAGACAAACTACCTCCTTGCGAGGGTCAACAAGCGAGACTAGCCCTCGTGCTTGCCCGACCTCCCCCATGGAGGAGAGTGGGTTTAGCCCTTACAGCTGCCCAAGCAACTTACCCCAATCTCCGCCACTACGAAGAGTGGGTACAACACCAGCCTGACCCTCACTTTCCTTCCCATTGACGTCAATGGACAGGTACAATCCCAAATTTTCCGAACAAACTACCTCTCCACAAGAGTCAACAGGAGGGACTAACTCCTATGCTAGCCTGACCTCCCTTGCGTAGGAGAGCAAATTTAGCCCCACAGCTATTTGAACAACTTACCTCATCTCTATCACGACAAAGGGTGAACTGATTTGTCAGCCATCTAACTAATTACCTCCCCAGGGGGATCGACCCAAAGGTGAGGGTGTGGTTTGAGGCACCCCTAACCTTCCCTTGGTGAAGTGCGGGCCAGTCCATTGACTATTCGACATAACCTTGAAGCACAACCTCTAGCAACAGAACACCCTGGGCCCCTTCAGATTGACTAGGTTAGCGACTATAAAAGATCAAGTACACTGACAAATTCAACTTTAGCACCACGGGATAGTATCCCTAACTTACCTTTCTCGCAGGGTGCTAAAGGAATAGGTGTAATGCCAAAGGCTACTTGATCCCTCCAGTGGTGAAGTGCGACTTAGTCCTTCAACTACTCAACATAATTTAGGAAATATTATCTCTCCCGATGGAACGCCCATGTTCTTCACCGTTCTTTAGCATCTTCGGCAAAACAGATCAGGTTTACAAAGTCCTAGAGGTTATTCAAACTAACCAAGTCAACTCTCGCAGGTCAAACGCACAGCTCCCACCCATCTTCCCGTTGAGGACCAACCTGCTGGCTCAGCCTTAAAGTAGCCTAATCTCCTCCAAAGGCCTATGTCAAGCTTCAACCCATAGTAGGACTAGTAGATAGGAAAGGTCAGGGACCGCCTAGCCTCTCGAGTGCCCGAAGGACTAACCCAGCTACATCCTCGCACAACCAGTATGGCTGCCACTATGCGCAAGGAAGACCATCCCCCAAATGAATGCTAAAATAGCCCTTAGTGAGGTAACTAGCCAACTGTGGAGCCAAAAGGATGGGCACCTGGCATCCCTCGTTGTACACTCTCCCTGAGTGCCTAGGGCATGAATACACAAGGCGCAAGGGTAAAAGAAATAGAATGAAAAAGAGAGAGAATGAAGATAAAACAACCACAAAGTAGAGCACATGGCAAGGCAACAGAGAAATATACTTGTTCATTAATAATTGAGGTCTTTACATATGAACTTCACACATAGGCTTTACACAAAACTTTACAAAGGAGGAAGGGAAAGTAATCAGCCAGCAAGTCACCCGAGAGAACACACCTATGTGAGTCCTCTTCTCTAGGGCCGCTGGGTCAAGTTCAAGGGTTTTTAGGTTCAACTGCTGCAGGTTGCTCCTGGGGCTTATAGCACATGGTCCTTTATCCTTTCCAGGCCCTCAAAGTAGCCACTACACCATGCCTCGTTGCAAACCTAGTGGATGTGTGACAACTCCTAGCGTAACTAGTGGAGGGATGCGTCAGCCACTGCCTTCTCAGACTCCAACTCCTTCACCTTTTTCTTGGTAGCCTTGAGGGACTCCTTCCTTTTCCGAAGAGACTTGTAAATCTCCTCTAACTTCTCCTCCAACCACTTTTATGACTAGATATTAGAGTCGTGCTGTTTGACCAACTCCAAGTTCACGGTTTGAAGCCTTTCTAACCCCTTATCATGGCAATCGAGCAACTCTTGGAGATTGTCTCTCGCCTCTGATAAGAGTGCAGCTTCGAGGTATTGTGAGCCGGCCTCCTTCCGGGATCCTCCAGGTCATCCTTATACTAGTTCTTGTATTGGCAAAGGTGAATGATCCTTTCTTGTCTCCTTTACTTGCTGAGTTGCACCCTAACAAGGGTATCCTCCAACTCCTCATTGTGCTCCATCTCCACTCTGGCACAACGCATGGTCAAATGCGCCAAAGAACAAAGTGCCCTGTTCTTGTTCTCAAGCTCCTCCTAACCATCCACAATAAAGTTAGCCAACTGCTCCACATCCTATAATGGGGAACCTTAGTCAAATAGGCAAGGAAAATGCTAAAGAAAACCTACAGGAGAAAAAAAGGGGCCACAAAGTAATACTAGATAGCTTACCTCTGAGAAGAATCCCCATTGGCTTTAGGCCATTGTATGGACCTGACAGAGCGTCCCCCTTTGCCCTCCGATCGGGAGGCAACCTCTTCCACGGGAGGCTCCTCGATCACGACCCCCTAGCCCGCCGCAACCTTTGAACCCACTCCTGGTCGTCCTGTGGGAATTACTTTGACCCCAGTGTCTGTCGGCACCAAGACTGTAATAACAATAATAGGGGAGACCGAGGGAGCATCAACACACGCCAAAGTGGCCAAGGCTCCCTGGTCCTTGCTAACCCCAACGCTAAAATATTGTCATTATTTTGCACTTAATTTCGAGTCAATCACATTTTTCTTACTAATAATTGGATGAATTGGGCCTTAATAAATCAACTCTAAATCAATTGATAACCACCTAGTTGTATGATCTTTAATCTCTAATTTAGTATATGAAATTGAGGAAGTCTATTTGTTGTGCATATATGCAAGTGGGGCCATGAGTGGGCCATGCACCAAACTCACCACAGGAAAGCACCAAACCAAAATATCTAGACTTCAAGTATACGGAAAGCACATTTTAAGGGAGCAACACACTTACATCCCCTGCATTTTCACGCTATAGCCCCTGCATTTTCACTTCACAGAAGCATTCATGCAGGCCCCTGAAATTCACATGGGAATCAAAGCCAAATGGAAGGTCACTCTTGCCCTACACCAGACGTACCACATAGAAATTAAAATCAATTCACGCGAGCAGCATACTTCACGGAAGCATTTTAGCACCTTGCATTTTCACTTCACGGAAGCTCCAATCACGCAGGCCCTTAACTCCAAGCCAAACGTTCCATCTTGCTATAGTAGAGCATGCTTTTTTTTTTCTTTCATCTCTTGGAGACACAATTGTTGCTAGAATGAAAGTGGAGGCTTGGCTACACAGTAGAGGAATGCCACACCTGCTCCATTTTGGGTGCTTTTGGTCTATGTGCATAGAAAGGCAACTCATTTGTTACCTCAAAGATGGGAGAAAATGTAAAAGGGGGGGTGGGGGGAAGTTTGGTTCTTGCTAAAGACTTGTAGACTGTTTTTCAGCTAACTCCCAAGTCCCACCGTTCTTCACTTTCGATCGCAACATTCTTCTCCATGAATTCTAGCTTTGCTGCCGGATTCAACTTTCTTTCTCATTGCATTTACATGAAGTTGTTATTCATTTTAGTTATTTAACTATAGCAGCTATTGGTTTTTGAATCTAATTTCTGTGAATTGCATTCTCCCTTTCCGCGGCTTCCCATTTGGGCGACAGTCACTTGGGGTCTCATTTATGTTTGTCTTTCATATTTATGTTGGATTGTTTTGATTTGTATTTGGCTCTATCTCTTTTGTGTTGATTGATTCCAGGTAGTGTAATTTTCTGGGTTAGATTGAGCTTTTGGGAATGGAAAATATTGGGTTTCGAATTTGTACATATGGTGTTTGATGAAATGCCCCTTAGAACGTAAGTTTCGCAATATTTTGTTTAATTCTTGGGAACATTGGATTAGATGACATTGATGAACGTAGTTTAGCTTCTTAAATGGGGATAACCATAATTTATTCAATGCACATTTACGAATCCACTTAATGAATAGAAGTAATTGAAGTAACGTCAAGGTGCATGGAAGCAAAAATTCTTGGCATTCATTCACCACCTCATAGAAAAGGGAACGAGGGCATTTTTAACAATGTCAAAGAAGAATCGATTTTCATTGTGAATACCATTGTAGATAGCCTTAGGTAATAACTCTCTTTTATTTTTATAGTGGATGAAATTGCAATCTAGACTAATTGTTCCTTGAGGAAATGAATTGGGGACTTTCCTACTACTACTTAACAACTCTTTTACTTGGGAGTAACTCTTAAAACACTTTTTCAAGTGAGTCACTGATGTCCACCAAGGCCGAAGAGGTGATCGGTTAACGAAAGGAGGAGAGAGCTCGACACCTGGCGCAATAGCTGGATTCTCGCTGACCCCCACCATCGTGGGATCAGCATCAGCAACATTGACCATGACTTTCTAGGCCCATGACTAATGGTCTCTAGACTCTACCACAAGTGTATGGATCGTGACAAATAGAATATGGCAAAAAGAGTTTCGTTTCCATAAAGTACCAATTTATAAAATTTCTAATATTATTTAGACGATCCCAAATTGCTATGATTGACTGCAAATTCTTTACGGGAACAATCAAATATGAAAGGTTCCTAGAGCTTGAATTTCATCAATTGAATTCATTTAATTAGTTTAAACCTGGTTGCTTGCATTAATGTTTTACTAATTACAATGACCAAATTTCCTTTTTTATGTGATATCCTCTTTTAAGGTATAACACCTATACCTATATTAATCATATGTATACTGTCATGATCATAGAAATTAAAATAGATTCATTATACTCTGTGGAATTATTGAATGTAGGTCACAAAGGTGTGTATTTATTTCTAAACTACAATGCTAAGGTTTGATGAATTCACGAACTAATATTGAACTTCAACTTTTGTTACCTCATTCAACATCTTAAACATGCAATTCATGGCCAGTAAATTGTAAGAATGAAAACCAAAATCATCCAATTACAATTAACAAAGGATATTCAATACAATCATACCATACTCACATTATATAAAAAATTCAATAACTAAATCCTAGCCCTAGGATAAGAAACCTAGCAAATCATAACTAATAAAATAATCCAATTATTTCTCAAACATTAATTCAAATTCAACATCTTTAATAACAATTTAGCAATTAACAAATTAGAGAGAGAAAAAAAAACTCTGTAATTGGAGAAATCGGGAGTTTCGTTCTTCCTTTTGGAATTAAAGCTCTTCCTTCCTTTTTTTTTTTATCTCATCTATTTTGAATTTTTAATATTTTTGTTATCTACTAGCTAATTCAAAAATATGCCGTTCATATCTATAGCTAAAAATCCAATTAATTCAAAACCAATTCTCCTTTTAAATTTTAAAATAGATTTCCCCCATATCTACTACTAAAAATCCAAAATTTTAGGTTAACCAACTTCCAGTTGGATTTAGAGCATCAAAACGACAAAGTTTGGAGTTGGGCTCTTCACGAAAGTTTTCGGCTTGCTTTATTCTAACTTCTAGAATTCTAGATACAAGTTGAAAACCAAAATAGGGTCTGGGCTGTAGTAAACTTCTGGACAAATTCAGACTTCTCCATTTCTACTAAGTTTTGAACTTCAAAATGGAAGACTTGGGTTTTGGGCTCCTCATAAATGTTTTAGGTCTCGTTCTCAACTTTCCAACAAGCCAAACAACACCTGAAATCGAGGTATGTAGCTGCAGTTAGAATCCAAAAATCGAATAGTGTTCTAGTTTGACTAGATTAGCCCAACTAGGATTTGTTCTTTAGGCCTAGCCCGATTTTTGCCTCTTTACATTATCCCAATTTTAACCTAATTCAATAATTAAACACTTGCAAAATACTAAGAATTCTCACGAATTAGATAAATGTAAAATACACCTAAAATTATAGACAAACAAGCTAAGAAACAATTACCAGGCTAGACATCACTTATGCTATGAATGTTCTAAGCCAATTTATAGACAAGCCTTCACAAACTCACATGCATTCGGCTTATAGAATTCTTAGGTATCTTAAAGGATCCATAGGCTAGGGTATTTTCTTGTCTTCAAGATCATCTTTGCACTTAAAAGCTTATAGTGACTCTGATTGGGCTGCTTGTTTCGAGACTAGAAGATCTGTCACAGGCTTTTATGTGTTCATTGGAGACTCATTGATAAGTTGGAAATCAAAGAAACAAATAACTGTCTCTAGGTCTTCAGCTGAGGCAGAGTATAGGGCATTGGCTTCCACAAGTTGTGAAATCATGTGGCTTCTTGGTTTGCTAAGAGAATTCAACATCAAGCATGAGCAATCTACTCTCCTATTTTGTGACAATCAAGCAGCCTTCTACATCACAAGGAATCCTATCTTCCATGAAGGAACTAAGCACATAGAGCTAGACTGCCACTTTGTTTGAGAAAAGATCCTAGCTGGAGTCATCACTGCTGTCTACATAGCCTCAAAATTCCAATGAGCTGATATCTTCACTAAGGCTCTATCATCATTTACTTTTCAATTCCTATTGTACAAGATGAAAATTCTAAATATCTATGCCCATCTTGAGGGCGAGTCTCATGAAATAAAATATAAAATAATTTGCAAACAAGAAGGACACAAGGACACTGAGCATCAAAGCTACAATCCACAAAGAGATGCATGCAGCAGCCAAAGGAGACTTGAAATAACCTGCAACACTCAAGAAATGCATACTATAGCAAAAGTGAATAAAGCATACTGCAGCATATGAAAAGAAGAAAGCAGTAGAAGAAAGGAAAAAGTGTAGGCACAGAAAGACAAGGCATCAATTGAAGAAGTATATGGCTATAAAGAAAAACCAAGAACTCGATGCATAAAGCATTGCCTAAACCATACTGTCCATAAAGCTATGAATCATTACTTATAACTCAATAGGAGATTAAAAAGTTAGTTTTTAGAAGTTTTTCTTTTCAGCTTTTGTAAGTTTTATTTAAGAGTGATCTTTGTACCATATAAACAGATCAATGAGATAAGATTTTCTCTACATTACTTTATCATTTTGAATTCTAGTTTTTGTTTTAACAAACATCCTTTTCTAATTTTTATTATATGTTTCATCTTATTTTATCAATATATATTCTTAATTATTATAGGAGGGTGAAGCTTTTACTGGCATGATTTAATTTGTTCAACCCGTACTGTTCTGGATGTGTTCTGCACTTCCCACCACTCACAACTTGCAACAAGAATAGAGGAAAATGTCCAAAGGTATAGGGACACCTCCAATGCCTAATTCAGTAGAATTGTTATGATATTGATTATAGATAAGAATTGAAATGTTTACGTACATTTTTTGAGTATTAGTTGTTGGATATATATAGAGTGGCCATGGGCATCCTTCAAGGATTCATATCTACCTTATCTCTTATTTGAAACAAGATTGGGGCCTATATTTTGAATTTCCCTCTAGTTGCCTGTTATTCATCTAGTCAATAGAGGGCTATTGTAACACCACGGCTATTGGAAGTTTGTTAGCTTCTCACTTCCTCTGTAGTGAGCCCGTGGCCATGATTTATGGTATGTGCAGCATCTTTAGCTGAGGCCCAATTATTTGGGCTAGGTCCCTAAGATTGTGATAGGCCTAGAAGATCGAATAGGAAATGTGTCTTCTCTACATACTTTATTCATCTTTAGGAATTTTTTAAAGATATATCCACCCATTTTAGATAACTATTGAAAAGTCCTATGCAAGCCAAGTGAATGTTTGGCCCTACTAAATTTAAGCCAATCGTTGCCAACTCCATGGTGGGGAGAAAATCTCTCTCCCAACTATATAGGTTACTATGCAGAATGTCAGAATGCTATGTCGAGTAAGAAGAAGAGAAACTTGTTCGAATCGTCCCTTCCATCACACTTGTTGATCATATGAATAACTCAAAAGATGTGAATTTGTCTTGTTTTAGAAAATCAATAATTATATATTAAATACACACTATAAAATGTAAAAAAAATACTTATTATCAGTAAATATAAAAAATTAAGGATAAGAAAGATACAAACTCAGTATTTTAATGAGGTTTAGCCTTGCTATTTTCGTCTTCACCTCAAGCTACTTCTACTTTGAGGATTCTCAAATTCATTATTCAACCTCCTTTAAGTGGAGATAGAATCCTATTACACCTTGGAATAAAAATGTCTTGAGCCATCTCTTGATGTAATTGTTGATTTTTTAAAAAAAAATTTTGTCATTATTGCTTAATGATATAATATGTTTCTATCTCCACTTGAAAGAGGTTGACTAGTAAATTTGGTATCCCTCAAGGGATAGCTTGAGAGGAGGACGTAGGCAATGTGGTTAAATCTTGTTAAAATATGAATTTGTATCTCTTTTACCTTTTATATTTACTGTTGCTTAGTATTCTATTCACATTTTAAGTTATGTATTTGATATATAATTGTTGATTTTTTTAAACAAAGCCAATTGACTGCCTTTTCGGTTAGTCATTTAGACAATAATTGGTATCAGAGCATGGTTTTGTTGAAAATTAAATGTCTTTTGAATTAAAGATCTTAGGGCTAACATTTCAGGAGCATTTGGTGAAAGTCAATCCACTGCTCGACCTCCATTATTTTGTAGAAATAATGACTCAGTCTAAAAATTTAGAATGAGAATATTTCATGGAATCAAAATCCTCAAATATAGAGATGCGATGCAAAAGGACCGCATATCCCAACAAAAGTTGTTGATGAAGTAATAATTATATAAGAAGAAGACTTGGATGATGAAGATAGGAAATTTTTTCAATTGGATTGTAGGGCACAAATCGGTCATAGTGTGCCCTCAACGGGAATGAGTTCAACAAAATAATGACTTGCATGTTCACAAAAGAAATTTGGGATAAGTTGAAAATAACTTTTGAAGGAACTCCACAAGTCAAGAATAAGAAATTTACATTTTTGTTCATGAATATGAAATATTTATATTACCAATGATGAATCTGTATCCACTATATTTACTCATTGTACTAATGTATATTGTAAATAGTAAGCCTGTGCAAAAGGCTGGATGGGCCGATCAACCCGTGCAAATCCAATCCAAAAAAGTCATTTTACATCAAAAGTCAGTTTGAACCAATCAGACCCGATGAACGTCAGGCCATCACTTGGAACCCGCTATTTTTCTTCCCTTTCCCTTCAACATCGAACCCTAGCCCTTACCCTTATATGCATATTTTTCACTTCTTTCTTCATCGAAATCTAAGGCGGTGAACAGGACGGCGTTGGTTATTCCATCGGACGCAATTGCCGAGGACCTAAATAAGACCGCTAGGAAGGGGGCCAGCTGTGATGCCCCCAAATTCTGCTTGGGATTGAACGGACATTTGAAGCGTCGAGACATGCAACACAAGGTTACCTGCCCCCGTTCATGACATATAAGATGCAATGTTCCTAACATGCATCTAGCATTATGCAATATTCGCAGCGGATAATTTTTTTTTTCTTTAGCAATACTATGCACCAAACTAAAAATATCCCAAATACTTGAAACATATTTCATACATAAAAACATACTAAAAAGCCGTGATCACTACACTAGTCCAAAATGGTTGTGATCAAAAGAATACTTGAGATACAACTCCAAAAGTACAAGCATTAACCTAAGTTAAATACTATACCATCATCAACATCGCACCGTAGCCTAGATGACCGTATTCAGATGGTCAGATTCCAATTCTTCTTTGGGTCCTGTAACAAGATCTACCATTCGGGGGGAATGGTAGTTGGGACTACCACAGTGAGATTTGATTACAAATCTCAGTAAGTTAACATAAAACTCACACACAGGTTAAAGATGCATGCATGGCAGTAAAAGCATAAATGCATAAGTAAAGTCGTACATAAGCATAGCATAACTTGACATATAACATGACATAACCAGAACTTAAACGTGAACTGAACTTGACTTAACATGACATGAACTTGAGTTTAAAACATAACATGGACTTGAAATGTAGCATGAACGTAAACATGCATAACATAAATATGAACTTGAAAATAACATAAACTTGAACATATCATGACATAAACGTGAACTTGAGACATACTGTAAACGTGAACTTAACATGATGTGAACATGAACTTGGAACATAACTTGATCATGAACATAACATGTACGTGTACATAACAAAACATGAACTTGATCTGAAACTTGACTTATCATGCACTTGATCTGAAACTTGACTTAATACGTACTCCACAGTTGTTGTGGCCCCACGTATTCTACGTGTCACAATTGCTGTGTCTCACGTAGTGTATGCTCCACAGTTGTTGTGGCCCCATACTTCATGCTCCACAGTTGTTGTGGCCCCATGAATACACGTAACATAAAATATAATACGTACTCCACAGTTGTTGTGGCCCCACGTATACACGTAACAGAAAATATAATACGTACTCCACAGTTGTTGTGGCCCCACGTATACACGTAACATAAAAAATAATACGTACTCCACAGTTGTTGTGGCCCCACGTATACACGTAACATAAAAAATAATACGTACTCCACAGTTGTTGTGGCCCCACGTATACACGTAACATAAAAAATAATACGTACTCCACAGTTGTTGTGGCCCCACGTATACACGTAACATAAAAAATAATACGTACTCCACAGTTGTTGTGGCCCCACGTATACACGTAACATAAAAAATAATACGTACTCCACAGTTGTTGTGGCCCCACGTATACACGTAACATAAAAAATAATACGTACTCCACAGTTGTTGTGGCCCCACGTATACACGTAACATAAAAAATAATACGTACTCCACAGTTGTTGTGGCCCCACGTATACACGTAACATAAAAAATAATACGTACTCCACAGTTGTTGTGGCCCCACGTATACACGTAACATAAAAAATAAAACGTACTCCACAGTTGTTGTGGCCCCACGTATTCTACGTGTCACAATTGCTGTGTCTCACGTAGTGTATGCTCCACAGTTGTTGTGGCCCCATACTTCATGCTCCACAGTTGTTGTGGCCCCATGAATACACGTAACATAAAATATAATACGTACTCCACAGTTGTTGTGGCCCCACGTATACACGTAACAGAAAATATAATACGTACTCCACAGTTGTTGTGGCCCCACGTATACACGTAACATAAAAAATAATACGTACTCCACAGTTGTTGTGGCCCCACGTATACACGTAACATAAAAAATAATACGTACTCCACAGTTGTTGTGGCCCCACGTATACACGTAACATAAAAAATAATACGTACTCCACAGTTGTTGTGGCCCCACGTATACACGTAACATAAAAAATAATACGTACTCCACAGTTGTTGTGGCCCCACGTATACACGTAACATAAAAAATATAATACGTACTCCACAGTTGTTGTGGCCCCACGTATATACGTAACATTAAATATAATACGTACTCCACAGTTGTTGTGGCCCCACGTATTCACGTAACATAAAATATAATACGTACTCCACAGTTGTTGTGGCCCCACGTATTATACGTAACATAACATGTCTTATCTTTCTTAATGCATGAGATATTAATTAATATCATATACTTTTCTAACATGGCGTATACTTGTAAATGACACAATATGATTTAATCATAACATTTCATGGCATACTTAACATGGCATACTTATAACATACATCATTGTATGATAGAAAAGATTATGTAACAGATAATTATTCATGAGAGATTAAATCATACGTAGCAGATAAACATGTAATGACATAGCATGACATGGCATATACGATAACATACATACATAAATTGTAGTTCTCTTACCCATCACACATACACAATAAACTGATAGTAAGTTAGAGGCTAACTTACCTCGATTGTCACGTTCTACGAGAATAAAGTGCGATATACGAGAAACTGTAAAAGGTCATTCTAAAAGTTAGAAATTTAATTACTAACAATTAGAAACATGGAAACAAGTTATCTTAGAGTAAAATTATCATTTTACCCTCTACATGTGGGAAAACGACCATTTTACCCATAACTTAAGGATTTCATATCCTAACTCCAAAAATTTCCAAAATTTACATTCCTCATGTAAATTTTGTTCTAAACTCAAATATCAACTCAGAAAAAAATTTAAAACAAAACAACACTATGGAAAACACACTATGGCCGAAACATCCATAGGCCATTTCTCTTGATTTTTGTTACAATTCCTTCCAACTTCAAAACTCATGCTTAAACCAAAATTTTACAACAAACATCTTCCAATCCTAAGTTTAAAACCATACTTGAAACATCCATTTAGAAAAAGCTAATAATCAACACCAAACTTTTTTGTAAAAAGATCAAAACACTTGAATCACAAGCTTTGTCCTTAAATCAAAACATCTCCAAGAATTCCAAAAAATCTAATCTTACTTCTAACATATTCATAACATCATCCTCAGATAAACCATGCTTTAAATCATCAAACTAAAGTCACCAAAATCACAAAAATAACACTTGGAGTTTTTGATTTTACACTTAGTCCAAAAACAGAAACTTTTTCTTAACTAGCTTTGATAAATCTCTTGATCAATGGCTTAAGAAGGTGAGATCTTTGAAATAAAGTATCACATGGTTTAAAAACGTGTCCTAAAGAATATCCAACCATCAAAATTAAAATCACATGGCTAAAACCCAATAAAACATGGATCTAACCTAAAAACATCAAATCTTAGGCCTAACCGAAATTCTCTTGCATAGAAAAATCATATCTTTGAAACTAATACTAAATATCTCCAAAATAACATCCTAACATGAAAATAAGAGACTTAGGATCATCATATAAAAATATCAAAGCCTTTAGAGTAAGATCAAACCTCAAAATATTCAAACTTTATCCAAATAAAAACTGTTTTGTCACTTCCAGTTTTCATGTTTCTAGATCTAATAAAATCTATCATCAAAATCTTTATTCATGCAACAAAACCTCAATGAAAACTCTTAAACACATTCTAAGAACACTCCATAAAATTTTCGGACCAAGATATATCCATTAGCTTGGTCAAAAACTCCAAAACATAACACACTCTCCAGATTCACGCCCAGAATGACCTTTCCATGGTTAAAAATACTTTTGACCGACCAAATGACCATGGAATGATACGAAAAATACATCTACGGAAACTAGACTCAAAGAGGAACAACTTTTATGAAGGAGTCATCGTGTGAAAATACTTACAAAGGGTCGAAAAACTCCACGCAAAAAGACCCAGAAATCTGCCCGAGAGAGCTCTTTTGGGTTTCTCTCTAAGAACGGGGTGAAGAAATGATTAAAGTGAAGTAAGTGTGTCTTGCACGACTCAAGACTTCTGTAGGGAGAATATTTGGACCTTAATGATCATTGAGTGGAGGTGTAGACATGTGACATAATGTAGAGGATAGTGGGGGGCAAAAGACAACTTACAAAGGCTATGAGACATGGGACTTGATGGGGTGGGTTCCTCCATATTAATGAGTGCAACTTGATGCAATGAATGGTCTGCCAAGTGGGGGAGGAAATTTCTCCAAGAAGCTATGCCAAGGTGGCCAAAATTCGTGGGCTTTAGTGGGCCTTAGTGGGCCTCAACCAAGTGGGCTTCAATTTGGGGTTTAAAGGGGGTTTGGTTAGGGTTTGAGATGCTATCAAGCCCAAATCCAATTTTTCTTGGCCCAATCAAATTTCTAAGGTTTAAAATGTTGGATAAAGATGTCATAATAGGAATTTGAGAAATTAATAGCATGTGAAAGTGATTTAATCAAGTGATTAAACACAATACTAGAAATTGGATCAAAAAGGGTTTGAATGCCAACTTTAGGGTTTGGGGAAACCGTTTAGGGTTTCGGTTTCAACCAAGTTTTTGGGGTTTCAAAAGGATTCCAACCATTTAGGGTTTTACTAGGGTTGAAACCCTCTTCATCTAACTCAATTTGGTTGATCAGATGAAAAAAAACTGTTTTGCTTAGGTGGCATGATCTCACACATTGATTTCCTTCACAAATCCATCTAATGGTTTCTCTTTGTGCCAAGTATCTAATACTATTCATTATGTGTGGTTAAGATCTTGCCAAGTGTCCAAATAAAACTTCTCTAACCTAATTTGGACATTTCACACTGTGATTTTGAAACCACTGCACTTAGTACGCTTATCGAGGTTACTATTCACTCCGAAAAAGTGCATAATAAACTTAGTACTGAAAAATCCTAAATATTCAACTGAGTCTAGTGGCGTAAACTATAACGTAATCTGACACTTCTAACTACCTCAAACAAATAAAATCACATTTCTGGCACCATAGTGAGTGATAAAACTAATTATGTTGACATACTAGAACTTATGCGATTAGCCGATTCGTAAAAACTTATGGGGTTTTCACGAGATTTCTAATGTCTATAGAAATTCCACCATTGAATTTCTAGCGGGCTGTTACATCCTCCCCTCCTAAAAAAAAGATTTCGTCCTCGAAATCGACGCAAGTACAAACATAAAACACGCTTAAAACACTGTAGATAGTTTGAAAAAAAAAGAACCGTCCGTGACCCGACAAGTGCTGCAAAGTCTCGGGGCCTACTCTATGAATTTAATACGGCTAGTGATTTGAACAAACGCCTGATGTTGATGACAACCGTGATTGAAGGCTTTGAGTTTCTATAAAGAAACAGGATCATCTTCATCCATCGGAAAGAAAAAACATCGCTTCTTGACCTGTGTTTTGTTTTTCCATAACAAAATAATGGCTGGGCAAAACTCTTCCACTAATGTTCCAGACTTGAATCAGGAACCCTTGACGCATCAACCATCAATCTTCTCTCCTGAGGTCGTCAATACTACGATAGGAGCAGCGAACTGTTCTTCTAGTAGAATTCTTTTTTATTACTCGTCTAACAGGAAAATGAAAGCTAAAGTTTGCATTTTTGCTAACGAAATTTATGGAAGTCATCAGTTTGAGAGTGATGAGGAGAGAGAGAGAGAGAGAGAAAAAAAAAAGAGAGAGGGGGCTAACCAAGAGATGAGCGAGAGAGGGAACGGAGAGTGAGAGAAAACGGTGTCGAGAGGAAGCAGAGAACTCATAGTGCGACAACTGGGGGTGGCGAGTTGCTACTCAGCGGCCCTTCTGCAGATGGAGGCAGCGACGTCCTAGGCCACTGTCGAGAAATGGCTGAGAGCATCATAAATACTCTGTTTTCATGCATAAAATCAAAGATAGTTGGTTACACGGAGGCTTCACATGCTGTGGTTTCCGTTGTGCAGGAGAGGACTCGGTAATGATGGGTGGCTTGCCCAGTTGACTTGGTGATGGAACGTGGGTGCTTGCTTCCTGTAGTGGCTAGGTTGACTGGATTACATTGGATGTGTGGATTTGTGAGTGGCGGCAGTAGTGCAGAAGGATGTGTGAAATGATTTTATTTTCTACAAGTAACTTTTTGGGGTCTTTTCTTGAGATTGAAGATGATGGTAGATCTAAGATTCAGATCGCAGAAAGCAATTTTTTTTTTTTTATTCTTCTTCTTCTCGAGCTGTACAGGTTTGATCTGGTTTCATTTTGTTTGGGTTGGATCGGGTCGGTTTAGCGCCTTAAATACATGGTTCCGGGTCGGGTCTGGTGTAAACCCGTCTAGACCAGGTCGGGTTGCAGGCCTAGTAAATAGTTTAGCAACTATTGACAATGTTTATTCAAATTACTTGTAAATTATAAGAAAAATTCTCAACTATCTCGCAAGAAGCTGGCAACCAAAAGTTATGTTGATTTCTAAAGCTAAAGACCTCACGAACTCAAGATAACTGAACTCACTAGGTCACTTATTACCTATGAGTACAAAATAAAAAGACGAGAAGAAGAAAAAAAATCAATAAAGAGTTTGACACTTTTACTCTTTAAAAAGGAAGCAAAAGTAAAGAAGATGAAAAAAATGATGAAAAATACAAAGATGTTGCAATATTAACAAGAAGGTTTTAGAGATTCTTAAAGAAAGATAAAGCCTCACTTATTATTGAAAAGTCTTCATGTTTCTTTTGGAATATCTAAAACCTTCTTGTTAAAATTGCAACTCCCCATCTTCTTCACTTTCTCTTTCTTGTGGAATATCTTTTAGTGTCAAGTTCTTCTTCGATTTTCTTTTTTCTTCTCATCTTTTTAATGTGTACTCGTGGATAATAAGTGATTTAGTAATTTCATTTATCTCAAATTTCGTGAGGTTTTTAACTTCAAGAATCGTCATAAATTTTGGTTCCCAGCTTATTGGGAGAGAGTTTAAAATTTTTCTTATCATCTCTAAATTTAAATAAACATTGCAAAGAGTCGCTAAGTTATTTACAAGGTTAGTAAAATGATTAAACATAGTAGATACGAATTCATCATCAGTTATTGTAAATATTTCATATTCATGAACAAGAATGTAAATTTTTTATTTCTTGACTTGTGAAGTTCCTTCAGAAGTCACTTCCACCTTATCCCAAATTTTGTTTGTGGAATTGAAAATCATTATTCTTTTAACTCATTCTCGTTGAGAGTACAATAAACCAATTTTTGGCTTGTGAATTCAATTGTACGGACTTTATATCTTCATCATCCAATTCTTCTTCTTCTTCTTCTTCTTGTATAACCATTACTCCAACAACATTTGTTGGGATTTGAGGCTCTTTTGCAACGCATCTCCATATTTGAGGATTTTGAGTATCATGATATATTCTCATGGTACTCAAAATCTTAAGTACTTTAATGAGATTCAGCTCTATTGCCTATGTTCTCACCTCAAGTTACCCCCTAAGAAACCAAATTCGATGGTCCTCTCCTAGCTCGCAGGGTGAGGTTTTTTCTCTCTAGAAGAGTTCGGTCTCTTAAGCTAGCCTTGCTGATTTGAAGAGGAAATGGAGGATGAGCTAGCAAAACAATGGGAAGCACTTAGCCTCACTGAGAAGGAAAAAGGAGTGGTCATTTTATCACAAAGCTCAAAGGAAAGAATGGTGCAATAGGGGCAACACTGTTTACTGGCAATGATCATCGCATAGAGGCCCGTTAACAAGTAGGCCTTCAAAAATACTATGTCAAAAGTATGGAGGTGTACAAGATGGTTGTAGTTCTTTGAGCTTGGAAGCAACCAATATCTGGTAGAGTTCCATCTAGAACAGGACCTTGAACAGGTTCTACAACGAAGACCATGGTCATTTGAGAGATGGCTGGTTTGTCTACATACTTTCGATGGTAAGAAATCAATAAAGGAGATCCCTTTCTCCATGGAGACATTCTGGGTGCAAGCACATAATACACCCTTCGCAAGCATGAACACAGATGTTGGCCAACAGATAGGTAATAGCATTGGGAGATGTTTAGAAGTGAAAGTAGATGCTAGAGGGGTATGCTGGGGAGAATTTATACGTATGAAAGTGGAACTGGACATCACTAAGGCTATACAGCGAGGCCTGTTTATCACGATTGATGGTAAGAAATCTTGAATATCTTTGAAATATGAATGACTCTCTAATCTATGTTTTAGGTGTGGATGTATTAAGCATAATGCTCAAGGCTACTCTGTTGATAGAACAAGCAATGACAAGACACAATATGGAGCGTGGTTACGAGCTCCAGCAACCAAGTATGTAGAAGGTGAGAAGAAGAAATATGGATCAAATATCAGCAAACATGACCATGGTGAATAGCCATGGAAGAAAGACTAGGAGGTCAAGGATGACTCTCCTACCGAGGACTTCAAAACCCCACCAACCATGGAGACACCTACTCAGACTGATGGGGACAACCCAGGTGCTCGAGGAGCAAACAAGAAGCCCCTTTACACTCCACCACCTGCAAAAGGTACTAAAATCCCTTTTAAGGAAACCATGAGGATACCAATGCATGATATCATTACTGAGTATGTCAATATGTCTAAACCATGCTTGATGAGAGGAAGTAAAAAGCCAGACCCCCCCCCCCCAACAGTGATATGCCCAAAACCCAAATAACCAAGCCTCAGACTAGTCCAATGGGCCAGGTTACAGCAATGGGCTTAAAGCCAAAGCCTCATCCCTAGCCCTCTTTGTCTCTGATCAGGTGCAAGCACTGTAGGAAATCAGGAAGAAAACTACATGGAAGAGGAAGGCTCGTGACAGAAGTTTTGACACCCTCCTTGCCGATGCAAACAGTAACAAAGAGAACATTAAAAAATGCTCCAAACAAAGAATAAACTAGAATGCTTCAGATACTGTCAGACTGCACGCAAAAAAGATTAAACAGGAGAAAGTGGAATCAGAGCAACATGATGATGATGAAATGGTGATGGCTGGTGTCCAGCCCCACCAAAAGCTATGATTTGTTTAAGCTGGAACTGTCGAGGGCTTGGGAACCCTCGGACAATGAATAACTTGCAATTCTTAGTGGAATCCAAGTCTCCCACATTTGTTTCCTCAATGGAAATAAAAAGTAGAAGATCTAGAGTTGAATCAGTAAAAAGACTCTTGCAGTATGAAAACAGTTTTGTTGTAGACTCAATAGGCTCGAAAGGTGGCCTAACTTTCCTATGGAAACAGGAAGCAAAGGCAGAGGTGCTCTCCTACACCAACTCACACATATCACTACAACCCTCAGATGTGCATGGTAATGACAAGTGGATACTAACTGGTTTTTATGGCAACCCTGTCATAGAAGCCAGAAATGGTAGTTGGTCTCTTTTGAAAGTATTAACTCCTGATGCAAACTTAGGTTGGTTATGTGTTGGAGACTTTAATGAAATAATTCATTTTGGTGAGAAGAAAAGAGGACCTACAAGACCCCAAAAACATATGGAAGGGTTCCAAAATGCAATTGATAAGTGTGGTCTTTTTTATATGGGATATATTGGCAACAAATTCACTTGGAGCAATGGGAGGCAAGGGTCAGCATTCACAAAAGAAAGATTGGACATGGCCTTTTGTAATGGAAGATGATTAGATAAGAACAATGATGCACTGGTTCACATACTCCCAACCCTTAATTCTGATCATAGCCCACTATGGATCACATTTGATCAGCTTCCAAGCCCTTCAAGTTTGAAGTAAAGTAGTTACTAAATGAAGAGTGTTACCAATAAGGGGAAGCTTCATAGACAACCCCCAGACTAACCAGAGCCAAGATGGCATACATGACATCTGGACTTCAGCTTTGCCAGAAACAATTAACCCAGTGGAGTAGCATAAAGTTTTGCAATGCAAGAAAAGAGATCAAAGACAAAACAGATGTTGTGGCACAACTCCAAAATAGAAACTCAGGGGAACTAACTGAGCAGATAAGACATTTACAGAGAGAGATAGGTACAACCCTTGAAGTGAAAAACATTAAGTGGAAGCAAAGGGCCAAGAAAAAATGGTTGAAGGAGGGAGACAAAAACACCAGGTTTTTCCATCAAGCTGCCACACAGAGAAGGAAAACCAACCTCAATAGAAGACTACTTGATAACCAGGACCAAATGATAAACTCAAAAGAAGGGATCAATGGACTCTTTCAAGATTACTACACTGAGCTTTTCACTTCCTCACATACTAATTTTGAAACTGAATGTGTGTCATCCTTGTAAGCTAAAGTAACCAACCAACAAAATGTGATGCTAACCACTGCATACAATAGACATGAAGTAGAAGAGGCTATTTTCCACATGGATGGACTGAGCTCACCAGGACCTGATGGCTTCACAGCCATCTTCTACCAAAAACATTGGAGCATTATAGGGGACCAAGTCATGGGAGCCATGCTCAATGCTGAACTCAAAAGGCAACATGAAGGATATCAACAACACCCTCATCTCCCTAATACCAAAGAAGAAGGAGTCAATGAGGGTAATATACTTTAGACCCATTTCTTTATGTAATGTAATCTATCAGATCATATCCAAAATGATTGCTAACAGACTAAAGAAAGTCCTGCCTTGTATTATATCACCATCACAACCAGCTTTCATACCTTCTAGACTTATACTGATAACATAGTGGTGGCTTTTAAGGCACTACAAACTATGAAGTGTAAAATAACAGGTAAAGAAGGCTACATGACACTCAAACTTGATATGAGTAAGGCTTATGATCGAGTAGAATGGAGTTTCCTTAGAGCAGTCCTCTAGCAGATGGGCTTTTGTAGAAAATGGGTGGAAATGGTGATGAAATGCATAGAAACAGTCAAGTACTCTCTCCTTGTGAATGGAATAGCTCAACCTCAATTCTCCCCATCCCGAGGCATAAGGCAGGGTGATCCTTTATCACCCTTCCTTTTCATCATATGTGCAGAAGCTTTGAGCAACTTGATAAGCAAAGTTGAGGAAAACAAGTAGCTTCATGGTGTCCCAGTAGCCTGAGGTCAATGGAGAGTTTCCCATCTCTTTTTTGCGGATGATAGCCTTGTTCTTTGCAAGGCAAGTGCTGAAGAATGGGCCAGGTTGATTAGATTGTTGAAATGCTATGAGATGGCCTCGGGGCAAAGGTTAAACATTGAGAAAACATCAATAATCTTCAGCAAATATACAGCAAGAGCTACCCAAGACTATATCACCTCAATTGCAGGGATGAGAACATCCATGCCATACGAGAGATACTTGGGTTTACCCTTAGTGGTTGGTCGACATAAGGTCAAAACTTTCAAGGCAATCCTAGACAACATCAAACAGAAGCTGAGCAGCAAGTTTACCAAGCCCCTTACAATGGCAGAGAAAGAGATATATCTAAAAGCAGTAGTACAAACACTACCAACCTACACAATGAGTGTGTTCAAACTGTCTTTAAGACTTCTTCATACAATCAACAGTGCAATGGCTAATTACTGGTGGGGTCAACAAGAGAAAGAAAACAAAATCCACTGGCTATTATGGAAAAAATGGGGCAATCCAAGGGTGATGGAGGACTAGGATTTAGGGACCTAGAGATTTTTAACAAAGCTTTACTCTCTAAGCAATGTTGGAGAATCCTTCAGGATCCTAAATCCCTGGTAGCACAGGTGATAAAAGCCAAGTATTTAATTTCCCAAGTCTTCTTTCTTACTGGCTAAGGTTGGTTCAAAACCATCCTATGTGTGGAGGAGTCTACTAGCTGCTAGAAATGTGGTGGAAAATGAGTCCTACTGGAGAATTGGCACAGGAGAGAAGACACATGTATGGACAGATCAATGGATTCTCAATCCTGCACCCTCCAAGCCCGTGAGTACTCAGAAAATCTTAGAAGCAAATGCAACTGTCTTTGACCTCATTGATCCCCACAACAAGTGCTGGAAATATGATCTAGTTAAGGAAATATTTGACAAAGATGAAGCTGCTCTAATTCTAAAAACACCTATAAGCCCACTCAGAACAGAGGAAAAGCTAATTTGACAAGGAACAAAAGGAGGTACCTTTTCAGTTTGAAGTGCTTACCACTTGGAAAAAACAAAGGAGATGGCTACCAAGGGTCAAGCATCATTGAGCACCAATGTCAACACAATTTGGAACAAAATTTGGAGGCTACAAGTCATCCCGAATGAGAGAATGTTTCTCTGGCGTGTATGCCAGGAAGCCCTTCCAACCCAATCCAATCTTTATAAAAAGAAAGCAGTGCAAGATCCCTTGTGCCTGATATGCCAGAGAGAGGAGGAGAACTCATTACATGTTCTCTGGACGTGTGAAGCTGCCAGAGACATGTAGGGATAGTGTTCCAAAAGGATCCATAAGTGCATACTATCTCACACTCCCATGTTATATCTTCTGGAAAGGTTATTCCAGATTCTCAATGAAGAGGATCTCTAAGAATTCACAATAGTAGCAAGGAAACTATGGCTGAGAAGGAATGCTTTCATTTTTAACAATGAATTCTAGCCTCCAAATGTAATCCTCAGAGAAGTGAATGATAGAATACAATGGGAGCAAGGGGAATAAGGTGTGGTTACCCAAAAAGTTCACCTAAAAGCCAAAGCATGTACAATGACTGAATGGAGGCCACCACCTCAGGATTGGTTTAAAGTAAATTGGGATGGGGTTATCAACCAAGCATAAGGAACTGTTGGGGTTGGGATTGTAATAAGGGACTGCCAAGGCATGGTCATAGCAACTCTAAGGAGAAGAAAGTCTCTCTTCACAGACCCCTTCTTGGCCAAATCCTTTGGAGCTCTAGTTGTAGTACAATTTGCATGGGACCTGGGGCTATCACAAATAGTACCAGAAGGTGACTCACTCCAAGCCATACAAGCACTGACGAAGGACCACGAGGCATGGTGTAGTTCCAGCATGTTTCTTTATGAAACAAAATTAGGTCTTACTAAGTTTGCAAAGTGGGAAGTCTCTCATGTTAGGAGAGAGGGAATTAGGTCTTACTAAGTTTGCAAAGTGGGAAGTCTCTCATGTTAGGAGAGACAGGAATACTATAGCTCACTCTCTTGCAACAAATGCTCTTGCCATTTCAGATTGTATTATTACTATGGAGGAATACCCTCCATGTATTTTACGTTCAATGGAATGAAAGGGATAAAGGTTTTTCCTTCCAAAAAAAAAAGAAAAAAGAAAAAAAAGTTACCCCCTAAGGATTCCCAAATTTACTATTTAAACTCATTCAGGTGCAGAGTGAAACCTATTATACCTTTGACCAATAATGCTTCAAAGAATTCGTGTAGAATACATTTTTTACTTACAATCATCTTATGAGTAGTGATTCAGCGATTCCCTTTATAGAATTCCTACATTCATAAGAGCTATATATACATTTTTACAATGAGAGATGCTAGGAACTAGGTAGACTGTAAAAATCCTTTTTATACCATCTAATAAGAAATTGCCACGTTGTAGTTCCATGGATAAAAGTTTACAACCTGCCTCACAAGTAAAATACAGCTCCCCTCCCTCCTCTTACTGTGATTTTTTTTTATCTTCTCTCTCCCTCTTGCTCTCTCCTCTCTCTCTCTCTCTCTCTCTCTCTCTCTCTCTCTCTCTCTCCGAAATACACTAGATCCACAACCACATTCACAACATCAGCCCTTAAAATACACTAGTGAGCTTGTTTACCAAGTTCATTTCACGAAAGAGATTTAAGGATTATTTGTATCCTTCGTTTTAGTTCTTGTTAAATTTTTATTTTTGGATTTTTTCTAATCCACTCAGTTGTGAATGTGGTTGTGTATTTTGGATTTTGAGAAAGAGAGAGAGAGAGGGAGAGAGAGGGGGAAAGAGGGAAGAAAGCAAGAGGGAGAGAAGAGTAAAAAAATCATAGTACGCAGAAGAGGGAGGGGGTGCATTTTACTTGGTTGTAAATTTTTTCCATAGAACTATCACATGACAGTTTCTTACTGGATGGTGTAAAAAGGGTGTTTACACCATTACCTGTTTGAAGTTAAGTTTTTTACTATTTATACAATAGTTGATAGTAGGTAGGATATCAGATTACACTCATAATTCAGTGAGATAAAAAATTTAGTGAGAAAGCAAGAGGGAGAGCAGAGTAAAAAAAATCATAGTATGCGGAAGAGAGAGGGGGGTGTATTTTACTTGTGTGAGACTGGTTGTAAATTTTTTCCATAGAACTATGACATGACAGTTTCTTATTGGATGGTGTAAAAAGGGTGTTTACACCATTACTTGTTTGAAGTTAAGTTTTTTACTATTTATACAATAGTTGATAGTAGGTAGGATATCAGATTACACTCATAATTCAATGAGATAAAAAATTCAGTGAGAAAGCAAGAGGGAGAGCAGAGTAAAAAAAATCATAGTACGCAGAA
The DNA here is from genome assembly GCA_011037825.1 of Carya cathayensis. Lineage (NCBI taxonomy): Eukaryota > Viridiplantae > Streptophyta > Magnoliopsida > Fagales > Juglandaceae > Carya > Carya cathayensis. Next base: position 311,466 of record QGSO01000556.1, read on the forward strand.
GAGGGAGGGGGTGTATTTTACTTGTGTGAGACTAGTTGTAAATTTTTTCCATAGAACTATCACATGACAGTTTCTTATTGGATGGTGTAAAAAGGGTGTTTACACCATTACCTATTTGAAGTTAAGTTTTTTACTATTTATACAATAGTTGATAGTAGGTAGGATATCAGATTACACTCATAATTTAGTGAGATAAAAAATACATTGCAAACTAGATCTTTCAAAATAAATAAGTGTTAAGGCTCAATGCTAGAAAAAAAAGATTGTGAGGTTTTTATGAATAAATGTTTTAAAACTTGTAATGTTATATGTTTTAAAGATTTCAAATGAGTTATTTATAGACATATGAGCTTTTATTTTTAAATTTGAAAAGACTTAAATGTAAAAAAAAAAAATAGAAGCATAATTCGGTTTTCAAAATTTTCAACATATCATATCATACACTATGAAAAAGACAATCAACCTTCTTTTAAATTTTCAATTTTCAAATTTTTAATCATATCATATACATGTTAAAAAGGATAATCAATCTTCTTTTAAATTTTTAAATTTCAAACTTTTAATCATATCATACACATGCACTTGTGAAAAAAAAATAACAAATTATCTTTTTGAATTTTCACATATATTATGCACATGTGGAAAGGACAATCAATAAATTTTCAAATTTTCAAATATTCAGGCTTTTAATTATATCATACACATTTGAAAAATACAAATCGATCTTTCAGGAGTATTTATTAAAAATATTTTTTGAGCCTTAAATTTTTGTTGAATTTGAAAGTGATAAACAATAAAAAATACTCTAAAAGTTTCATTTGTAAACTTGTTTCGTTTGATTTGTTGATGCTCTAAATCTTCGAGACCCAACACATAGGGAAGGGTTTTCCTTTTCTTTTCTTTTTTAATTATCAAAATTATTATTTTTTTGCTTTTGTTTTTGTTACTTTTTTTTAAATTAACTTTTTAAACGGTTGTCGATTTGTAAAATTTATATTATTTTAATAATATGATTAACGTGTCACTTTTATACCACATGTTGGATTCTAAATGGTTGACACATGGCAAGTAAGCGGTTAAAAAAAAAAAGGGTTGATGTTAAGGCTCTTTTAGAACTATAATCAGAAGTTAGGATTGTTGACACTCCTAGCCCAATTCAATTGGCCCTACTTGTAGCACGTTCCTTGAAAGATTTGGGCCACTTTAGTCAAGGAGATCACAATGGCTAGTGTCCACTTTTATTTACTATTGCATGCTCAATTAAATTTAAAATCTGCTGACTTACCTTAATTGTTGAAAAAATTTGAACTTATTTGAGTTGGAGTGCTATCTGCACTTCCCAGATAGGGGATTCTCTTGTCCCACCCCCGCATAGGCGAAAAGGATAGTTTGGGCTTGCGTAACCTGGCACTGCCACTATGGGCGTGTGCCCCTATCCGTATGTTGCGGGCCGGATTGGCCTCCCAACCATCTACTCACCGCCCACCTACGGTGAAAAATAATAAAAAATACCAAAAATTCTAAAAAAAAATGAAAAACAAAAACAAATCTACAAAACTCATATTCATCCACAACAAATTGGAAAATTTAAAAAAAAAAAAGACAAAAAAAAAAAATGAAACAACAATAGATATGAGATTCTAGCGAAGAGCCATGGCTATGAATGGTCATGGGTCTCTTTGCAAACCCACGACCATTCCATGCCATGGTTCCACGTCCATTCGTGCTTCGAGAAGGAGATAAAGAAAAAATGGAGGAGGAGAAGAAGAGAAGGAGAGGAGACTCAAGAGAGAATGTGGGCTCTGCCGTGTTGGCAAGAGGGAGAAAGAGAGACAGCAACTGGGAGGAGGAAGAGAGATCGAGAGAGAAAAGAAGTAGGGGAAAGAAAGAAACGGGAGGGGAGAAAGAAAAATAAGGGGGGAGGATTAAACCTAACGCTAAAAAGACATACACGAGTGGTATGAAGGAGAGTTGGGCGAAATAGCTAGTAGAAGAAGAAGAAGTTGCTCTCCTTGGGGAAAGGTCACATAGATATAAGATTGTTTTTACTATCCCGTTTGATCATTATCAGTGGAATGCTATGTCTTTTGGACTCAAGGATGCCCCAAGCGAATTCCAAAACATTATGAACAACATTTTCATCACCAATTTCACCATTGTTTATATTGATGATATTCTCATTTACTCAAAGTCTATTGATGAACGCTAAAAACTACATGTACAATCGTTTCTAGATATCATAAGACGAAATAGTTATATATATATATATATATATATATATATATATATATATATATATATATATANATATAAATCTTATAGCAGTAGTATTGTAATAGGTCAATTTTTGTGGAGGACTGTACAAATTAATGGCATGTTGGTGTTGGGTGTACTAACAAGATGTCTTTTTAATTCTGGTCATGGACTTTTGAAAGGTAAACAATTTTTGGATTAAAGTTCGTGATCTTTGAGTGTTCTTTAATAAAACGACATCATTTTGGGAAGAAATCATTTCATCTAAGGTTTTACTTTTAAAAAAATAAAATAAAATGTTCTCTTTTGAGTTTATTAAGAAACCTATTTTTTCACCTTCTTTATAATATTTTATAAGTTATTTCACTTTAAATAAACGTGATTATTTCTCTTATACTTTCTTTTATTTTTCATTTATCATTATTTTTATTTATTCAATCGTCTGGTACTTGTTTTCATTATTCATTAATACCAGTTACCTAATATGAATTTGTCAGTCATATTTTTAACAAGTATGAAATGAAAATTAAAATAAATATTATCTTGACAGACATGAGCAGTGTTGAGCTCATACTTAATCTTCATCTAAGATCATCATTAGCCGAGAATAATTTTTCAGTAAAATTTTCATAATATAAATACATCCAATCATGTAAGTTTTAAATCTCAAAATGTTAGTACATCCAAAGGCTATGCATATTGCTCTCTCTACAAAACTAAAATTCACCTTTTTTTTTTTTTTTTTCATTTAGTGATCATTCAAACGTGCCATGCGTGAAATCACTTGAATAGATTATAATTTGGAAACAAAGATTAAGATATGTTTAGTCTAAACAAAGATAGAATAAACATGATTATGAAAATATTCGATAGTTTTTTCAAGATTCATCGAACCTTACTCCTTTTATCTTTATCTCTCTTCAAGTTGTTCTCTTATATTGGGGATATATATAGATGCAAATAAAAGAAGTGGAAAAAATAATTAACTAAACTTGTCTGATAATCTGTCTCATCAAAGGCATTGGTCATTAGTGAATGATGACAATGTCATTAACAATGGAACTATACCAAAATCATGCTTGAAGAATGGGGCAAACATTCAATCCTCAAGCGTGACTTCTCTAGCTTTAAATAAAAGCAGCCATGCATAACCACTAATTCAACCCTTTGGATACAATCAATCATTCATGATAATCACTAATTCAAGCCTTTCCTTCCTTTAGATGAATGCATCATTTAATTTTTCTTCTTCTATACAGATGTATACATACATGATCATCTCTCCATCCAATTATCCCATCACTCCATATACCATGCCTCTCGGCTTAGTTCCAAGTCCTTTCACCAGCCTTCATTCCTCTTGCTTCCTTTCTATGATCAGTACGTGTGCTTGACATTAGACAAACCTAACCCATATTTCATACGTACATTATTCAAGCCAGCAATATCGATTCAATGATTGGGAAGGTACAATTAATTTCTCTCTGGCCTCCATTGCCATCAACAGTTTCATGAAATGCTTTCACTGTTTCTTGTGATTGATGGGACAGCAAGGCGGCCACTGTGCTTTGACTTTGAGTAGTAACCCTAGAATCCCGGCGGAGTGCGTCATGAATAATTTCGATCGATGACTATTAATATCATGTATAGGAGGAGTACTTTTAATTACGAGTTATAATTCTAAGTTAATTCTTATCATCATACATATATAGTTAGGCATCTATCATATGTTGTGTGAAATCACAGAAAAATCTTCAGATTGATGAGATTATGATAATGAAAAATGGACTTGATTTGATTGACTACAACTTAATTTGTATCCTAGACCACTCTCTTCAACCTCCTTTATTTGGTTTTTTTCAACCTCAATTTATTCTATTTGACTATAGATATTAAAGGAAAGGCCTCCATAGTCGCGCGTCCTGCCTCCACAAAACAGATCAAAGGTAAAATAAAAAATAAAATCCAAAGGATATATATTATGATGCCTATCTTCCAAAGGATATATATTAGGTTGCTGTTATGTCCACAAATGAATTCGAAGGTGGCCACTGATCGGTGTAAGTTTTTTTTTCTTGTTTTTTACACATTTTTTTTAATTTTTATATACATATATTTTTTAAAAATTCATAACATCATTTAAAAACACTTCCTTAATCACTAAGTAAAAAAAAAAAAGGAATCGGTGTCAGCTTCGATGGCATTCATCTGTGGATAAAGCATTATCGATCCAATCCTACTTATTATGATGCTTATTTGCATTCAAAATGCTCATTCTAAGTCTACGTATGTTTGATAATGCAACTCTTCTTAAATATTCTTAGATATTTTTAGATCATATTTCATTTCCAAACATCATACAAATTCAAAACATTTTTTAATTTCAAATTTTCTACATTTTCATTTAATTATTTCCTAATAATTATATAGATTTTCCAAAAAAAACATAAAAAGTTATAATACAACTTTTTCTTCAAATTTAAAACAACAGTAATATTAAAAAATTATATTCAAACATTTTTTTAAAATTTTATAATATTTTTATTTAACTTTATTTATCTCATTTCTCAAAATTTTAATAAAACATCTTAATTCAAACTATTTTACTAAAATTTACAGATAAATTGAGATATTTTAAATATCTAAACGAGATCTTATATCACTTAATATTGGTTCTTACAATCTACAATACAGGAAAATCTCGAGATTTTTTAGTTGAACTCTTTAATTTATAGATATATATATTAACTTCATTGTCCATTTCTCAAAATTCCATTAATAAATTATCTTAACTTTAACTATATATTTTATTATTATTTATAGATAAATTGAGATATTTTAAATATCCTAACAGACCTATATCGCTCCAATCGTTATGTCCCGTAGTGGCCACTCGGGAGACGTGCAGGTGTCAGGCCGCGAGAGGCAAGAGGCCCAACGAGACGGGAAGTGGTGCCACATCCCATGATATAGAGAGGAGAATTAGAGAGGTAAGCCGCGGGACATTACAATTTCGATCTTCCTTTTCCTAAAGTGACCAAAAAAAAAAAAAAATCCCCTAGGCATAGGAAGTATCCTTCTCGGGTGTTCGAAATTCATTCTCTGTGGTAGTAAGGTGTACCGAAATTTACATCAACATACGTACAGTAAGGTATCGTCTTCGATCGAGTACGATCATCACATTGAGAAAAACATGCAACATCGAATTAGATAATATATATCCCGCCATATATTATCACACAGTACTGTTGCATGAGATATTAATTAATAGTCATGTTTAATTAATAACTCATATAAATATATATATATATATAGGAAAAATCTAGTTGCAAACATAATTGTGTATTAATATGTGCATCAATCTAGTGTGATTGGTCAAAAAGTAGATTTTATTGAAAGAATTGCTAATTTAAATTTTAAATATGAAGAAATCAGTATTGGTACGTAGATTAATACACAACTTTACTTGTATATAGTAAAACTCATATATTTATATTTATATATATATATATATATATATATATATATATAATGGAATATTGATGGAATAACGATGCGGTTAATTTCTAGCATTGCTGGAATTAGAATCGATGCCGAAACTGGAGTACTAAAAGTTGATTTTGTCAAGTACTCGGGGCAAGAGAATCGGCTATTTGTTAGAAATAAGTGCAATTTGTTGCTTGAATATTGCAACACAACAATCGGCTTTAGTTATGATCAGAATCTTAAGCAAGCGTACGTGTGGATTATAAATTAAAGTACATGCTGTCATGGGATTAAGAATATTACTGCATGTCACCTTTTTTTTTTTTTTTTTCTAAGTTGTAGTGGCAAGTGTCTTACTGTTGTTAATGCTAACTACAGTTAATCATCATGGCAGATTTCTTTCCCATCTTAATGCAGCAATATTTCAAATGCCACTGACAACGCATGAACCACCCCGCATGCTGCATCAAATTTGTACTATATATATATATATATATATATATATATATATTATATTCATAAAATGCAAATTAATAAAATTAAAATTAAGAAAAAATTAAAACTATATATATCATGTTCTTTTAAGAACTCCTTAAATATTATAGTATGGTACTACTATATGCTCTTTAATTAAATTATCTTGTGAAAATTAAATAGCTATCCTACGTGGAAAGGCATTTGATCACTCAAAATCAACCATATTCCCATGCAATTTGCTGCATATCCAAATTGCATGCATGAAACCACTAAAAAAGAACTTTTATATATCCGCCCATCGCTTTCTCGAAAACATTATGCGCCCTTCCATGTTACTCGAAAGTCCATATTATACACTTCCCCCCCCCCCCCCAAAAAAAAAGAAAAAAAGAGAATGCAATCAACATAAGCCTTCAAAAATCATTAATCTATGCCAAGGAAAATGAGGAAAAATAGAAGAAACTTGAAAGGAATACTGTTAAGACCACCTTTTCTCTTCATTATGTTGACTGTGATTAAATTAAATTCCAAGCTCAAAGTGAGTGAGAGGTTACCCAATTGATCCACTTGGCCTAGCTTGAAACCCCTATAATTTTTCAGCCTTCTCATTCTTGTAGCTTTGTATCCTCATATATATATATATATACAGCTCACCTTTCAGGACCTATGATATTAATCTCCAAGATTTTGTTTGCCACAGGCTCAACACTTCATTCTCTGATCCCAGTTTTGATCCAGCTTGTTGTAATTGATAATCACCATAAACTTCTCCAAGAAAGGTTAGGTTTCCTCTAAATTATTCATCCACCATCTATGCATGTTGCTGTTTCTTTTTCTTTTTTTCTTTCTCATGATTTCTTTCTAGTTTGATGTTTGATAAAGTCTAGAAGAAAAGCTTTATTTAATTATTATTTCTAATTTTCTTGCTGTTTTTTTCTTTTACCCTTTTCTTTCAATAGTTGCATCATGGGGATCTCCTCCATGCTCATGTGCAAACAAACAGTACAACCATTATTAGAGTTTCCATCTGGAGGGCTGAAAATGGATGTCTTCAATCCTCACCGGATCAGACATAAAGAAAAGGTAGTCATTGTAATGGGAGCAACCGGAACCGGGAAGTCAAGACTCTCCATTGATCTCGCCACCCGATTTCCGGCAGAAATCATAAACTCCGATAAAATGCAAGTGTACGAGGGACTTCACATAGTCACCAACAAAGTAACCGAGGAAGAGCAACGTGGGGTGCCACACCATTTGCTAGGGATACTGAATCCCACTGCAGATTTCACTGTAACAAACTTCTGTGACAAGGCCTCTATCGCGGTCGAGTCGATCTTGGGACGAGGCAGGCTTCCGATCATCGTCGGAGGCTCGAATTCTTACATGGAGGCCTTAGTTGAAAACGATGATTACATGCTCCGATCAAAGTATGACTGCTGCTTTCTTTGGGTGGATGTGTCAATGCCTGTGCTGCACTCATTTGTTTCCAAGAGAGTGGATCAAATGGTTGAGAATGGGATGGTGGATGAGCTGAGAAACATGTTTGATCCCAATGCAGATAATTCAAGGGGGATCAGAAGAGCAATTGGGGTTCCAGAATTCGATCAGTATTTCAGAAATGAACCATTTTTAGACAGAAAACAACGTGGGATTTTACTCCAAGAAGCAATCAATCAGATGAAGGAGAACACATGCAAATTAGCATGCCGACAACTGGGGAAAATCCATCGTCTGAGAAACTTAAAGGGATGGAATATGCATAGGATTGATGCCACGGAAGTGTTCCAAAAGAAAGGAAGATCCTCAGAAGCAGATGAGGCAACATGGGAACAGGTGGTGGCTGGACCAAGCACAGTGATTGTTGGCCAGTTTCTTTACAATCATGTTGCCGCTTCCATGGTCCCTGCAACTCATGTTGCGGGGATTAAAGTCGTCGGGAATAATGTAGGAACTGCTGTTGCAAGCGCAACTTACTAGATATATATATACACATTTATATATATATATATATAATCAATATATATATATATATATTATATAGGATAATGATACCCTTACACTTCCTTTATTACTATTTTATTATCTAGTTAATTTTTTTTTAAATTCATTTGAATCTGGATTGAAAATATAAAGAAATGATTTTTTTGCATAATCTAGAAGAAAATAAATTTAATCAACCAACAGAATCATGTAATTTAATTAAAAATAAATCCAATTTTATAAAACTTGGTCTTCTTTTGCCTTATGAGTCAGTTTTATAAAATTAAAATTATTTTTAATTAAATTACATGATTACTTGGTTAATTGAAATTATTTTCTTCTATATTATGCAAGAAGTTCATGTTTTGAAATTTTCAATCCATGTTCAAATAGCAAAAAGAGAAAAATAAATACCTGGATAGTAAAACAATAGTAAAAGAGGTACAAATGTATCATTACCCTATTATATATAGGTGGTTTTTGTTTTTGTTTTTGTTTTTTTTATGGATTCTTTTTCTTATAATTATAATTGCATCAATTGTCAATTGATCAGTTAGAAATAATTTTGAGGTGAGAAATAAGAGTGTAGTAAATAATTAATGATATATAGCTATTATTTAGGGATATTAATTTAGAGTTTTTTAAGCATTTAATTATCGTCCAATATTTGAAGTAATTAAACTTCAAAGGAAATAATTAATGGCCCATGCCGCTCAAAACCAAACCATCATTTGATAATCCAACGGCTGGAAATTGCATCCCAAAAACATCTCTATATATGCTTTATCTACAAAGAGATTTGATCACAAAATTAAATTAACAAATTATGTGAGTTGATGTGATACATAAAATTATAAATTTATTTTTATTGTAAAATAGATTTAACGTATCATATAAAATCATATCAGTTTATGATCAGTTTACCTTTGTAAACTCTTTTTGTGCTTGTAGCACTTCTCATCTTTATATCAACAATTTTGCTAGGTAAAACCGGCCAAGCAAAACTGTAGTGCAATTGGTATTTTTTTTAAAAGAAATTCAATTTGTTAGATTAAGAAAAAGAGGGACCCACCAAAAAGAGTGGGGCTGCTTCCCTTCTCTCTATCTTTTGGTATACAAGTCTTAGGCAGGCACTGCTTAAACTCTAAGTAAGTAGATACTAAGCTCAAGAGCTCCATTGCTATCAGGGTTCATCATGTAGAAAGCTTCAGAATATCAAGACCCTACAATTATCTCAAACTTAAACTTGGCCCTCTTGTACATGAGCTCTCCATCGGACGCAGTTTCAGCTTCATTCCCAGGCAAAATAGCAGCACCATTGAAATTGGCTCCACATCCTTCAAAACCTGCAATTCCTTGGCCCCACATTCTCTCATTGTTGCAAACCCGCACTTCTTCCCATTGCAATCAGTCCTCCATGCCAGCTCTTCAAGCAATCTCAGAGTCTTATTTTCTTCTTCCTTTTCCCTACCACACTCCAATGCAATTCAAACCAACCCAAATGCTATTTCTCAAACCAGGACACTAATTGATGTAGCAAGTTCAATAAAGAAAGGCAAGTTGAGAATTAGGATCCCTTTGGAAGGCAATATGAGCATGACCATGCCGATGCCCGAAGAGGGTCCCACCACTCGAGAACCGAGACCCAGAGGTAGATTCGAGCAGTTCCTTCCAAAAGCGAAAACTGATCGAACCCTCAAAACCACTACAGCTTAAAATTTTCTCCTTTGTGCTTGGGCTACAGTAGCTACAGGTCCCAGCCCAACACCCTATCATCTTCTTTTTCTCTTCCTCAACGGCTTTAGTCAACCAATGGAAGTGCCTCTTGGGAAGTGGCTATGGCTTCGTGGGTTTGTGGAGAGACGAACGGGTGAGTGGCCTTCTATGGGTTCATGGAGAAAGAAGATGAAATTCTGCTAGTGTTAGTTAGATTTTCTTCTTCCTACTTACTGCAATGCGCAAAAATGGAACACTGTATTTCATTAATGATGTAGAAACTCCCCACTGGTTTTACAAGCCGGTTACAAGAAGTATTTTTCTTATATCAAATATTGCCAAAAAAAAATTCCTAAATCTATAAATGCCAGTCAAATTGGACAAAACTTATAAAGTTATTATTATTATTATTATTATTATTATTATTATTATTATTATTATTATTATTATTATTTTGTCAATAACCATTTGTAAAACTATTTAGGGCATAATGAGAATTGTAATAGGGACGTATCTAGGGGAATTAAGGTGCCTCCAAATTTTTTGAGGAAAATGCTAGTATGACTCTCAAATATGTCTACTAAATGTGCCTACTTTTATATTTTAATTTTTTTAATGGTTAATCATGTTTAAAAAATGCTTTAAAGAAAAAGAAAAAACCATTTATACTGGTGTATATTTGGGGTGCACATTTATTGTGCACCATAGCATTGTCCATTTTAAGCAAATACTTCTTCCCCTTAATTAATCTCTTTTAAGAATTATAGAAGTTATTCTTTACCCCTTGAAAATATAGAAACAACTCAAGAATCTATAATAATCAAAACATATATATATATATATATATATATATATATATATATATATTTATATATATTAAATTTTTGTTAAAATTCAAAATCTAATTACATGTTAATTTTAGAGAAAAAAAATTAAAATTTTCCAAGAACTTACAATTTTGGCCCTAAATTTTCAAATGCTATTAAAAAAATATTAGAATGGAATAATGATAGCTAGCAGTGCTATTTGAATGCTTTTTCACTATGTACATACTATCCACATGATATAATTTGATTTGTAATATTTAAATTTAAAATTTATCTTTTAAATCAAACTATGCCACGTGGATAGTACGTGGTGTAAAGATATTTAAATAGAATTACTCTTATGTAAAATATAGGAAAAATCTATTTATTATCATCCTTTCAACATCTCTTGATATGTCATTAAATGATAGACTTACATGTGAAACATAATAAATAGTCTTCATTTATTTAATACTACATCATAAAATGATGAAAGAATTGTGGTAAAAAAAATATTATGAGTAGCATTACTCTATATACAAATACTCATTTTGCCCATGAATTCGAGGAATGAGCAATGATTAATTCACGGTTGTTGCAAATGAGATGAATATATTCTAAAGCATCTCAAATGAACTGGTCCACTCATCCCAATCACATGGTTACAACACCAGGATCCCATGAATTCGAGGATTGAGCAATGATTAATTCAAGGTTGTTGCAAAGGAGATGAATATATTCTAAAGCATCTCAAATAAACTGGTTCACTCATCCCAATCACACGGTTACGACGTGAGGATCCCATGAATTCAAGGATTGAGCAATGATTAATTCAAGGATGTTGCAAAGGAGATGAATATATTCTAAAGCATCTCAAATGAGCTGGTCCACTCATCCCAATCACACGGTTATGACGCGAGGATAATATCTCCATCGCATCTAAATATGGCTTCGTTTTTTTCATAATGTTAGATACAGTTATAGAGTTTACAAATATCGTGTAATTCGTTTGAAAAATAATGAGTTCTATTATTAAAAAATTAGTTTTTCTTAATCAAGTATGTCCCGTACTTATTCAATTTTTTTAAAATGATTATATGGCACTTACATATTTCACAACTATAAATATCATTGCCCTTTTTCCTTTTATCTATACGTTAGTGGCCGTACAGTAGGATGGCATTTTTCTTCCCCCAAAATTCTAAAAAGAAAATCATGCATGGTGTGATGAGATATGGACGTGGTGCTCCCCGCGACAACCCACAGCTAGCTTTGCGCTCGCGCGCATGCCGCGGTCTTCCCCCAATCTTTTTCGTACGCTTACCCAGCGATCGTGCGCGTTGACTCCTCCCTCCCCTACCTATATATAGTAAACCCCAATTAAGTCGTCCTCCTCATTTGTTTATGCTTTATTTTCATCAGGACAATCACGAGGACATGCACTCATTGTTATTATTGGATTTTGATTATATAAAATTTAAATAAAAAGTTAGCATTTATTGAGCCTGAGAAAGGTGATATGAAATCTCATTACTCTTGATAGAGAACATTAATAATTGATAGATTTTTTTTAGGGTTATTCTATTTTTCAGTCGATATGTAAATTACATAATTTAAATTGTAAAATTTAATTTATAAGTTTTAAATTTTAAAATTTATCTTTTAAATTAAATTATGTCATGTAAATATGTTACTAGATGTGCTCCACACACTGACTTGAGAATAGAATATTTCATTTATGTATGACAAGATATATTTTTCAAATTCATTTGTTGATATATCAAATATAAAATTTTTATGTATAGTCATTTTTGCGTACTCTTTTATATAACATCAGTAGAATATACAAAGAGTATGCAAAAATGACTGTATATAACATTATTCTATGAAATATATTACTAATGGTGAAATCTACCGTATCAATCAGTGTAAAGCACTACTTTATATTAATTTGTTCCCTTTATACACTTTGTATATAACAAAACTCTTTATTTATCAATAATGGTGTGTACTTATATTAGTATGATCTAGTGGGTCTTATGAAATATTTTCCAAAGTTAGTTCCTAATATTTCATTTTCCAAATAATGCACGTTAATCTTAAAAATGGATGAGTACTCCTTCACATATACGATTTGTCAACATGATGACCACTATTCTAGCATGTCTATATCCGCGTTTTAAGGGTTGATATGCTTCCAATGTCTTCTTCACTACATACCTCAATGTCTAGGATAATGATAGAATCTATTCCCCATCGAAATGGGATTTGAAAAGAGAATGAGTGTAGGAATATCAATACACATTGTTTTTGTCTTTGTCCCGCCCATAACCATTGTCATATTCAATCTTTATAATGATTCCAATCACAAAATAAAAACACATAACGGCTTAATGATCATATGCGCGCTCATAGATCCACAAACATAAACAGTGCCAAAGTGATCAACTTCTCTTTCATCTTATACATTGAAAGGTTCCAATGAAGATTACCCATTCAATAGGAGCTGATATAGGAACACATCCGCAATTACATATGGTGAGTTATCACATTTTGAACGATTTCTTCGACATGTCATTAAGTGTGACTGAAAATGACATAAATCAGAATGAGAAAGAGTACTATTATTCTCATAAAAATTAATGTTAATGTACTTCTTTTTGTTTCCTTTTGGTTTGCTATGTAATTCGTAATATTATCTTAAACTTGTGCAAATATATGGAATGACTTGACACCGACTGCATGCGTGCATGCTATTCCAACCAAGTTGTAACATTCAATTCAATTATTCTTGTTGTATATAAAAGTATATACTATACGTACGTAGCTGTCGAATAAAATAAATACGACAAAATATAGTTCACTATCTATATATCATTGTTTTGGATCGAACCTAATTTTGTTATCTTCAAAGAATCCCTTGGGATTCTTGTTTCTTGGGTTGATATGTGAACTTTGCAATAAAGTTGCGAATACATACAGATCATCTCATCAATTAAAATATTGATAAAAAATTATTTATTAATCTTGATTATGTTGCGTAAGCACTTTACTAAATGTGCTCTACACATCAACTTGAAAATATAATATATAATATATATATATACAGGGCAAAGCTGGAGAACAATTCCGGGTGGGAAACCAAGTTGGCCGGCTTCAATGAGAAAGTAGTGTATTTTGGCATGTAACAAGAACAGATCTAAAGTTATGGCATTATTATTTCCTTTTTTTCCCCCACTGAGAATAATGCGATCCGATAAAATTGGCCCAAAGTACCCCACCGGGAAAATATGGGCAAAAGCACAAACTCGAATAACAATTTTTTTTTCCTGATATTTTCTCTTTTTGTGTCTTAAAAATGAATTTTAGAAATATTATGTTAATGGCCATTGTCATGTATAAAATCTAAAAAAAATGATATTTATAGTTATAAATAAATATAACATCTATAAGAAAAAAATTTAATTTTTTAAGAGTAAATTTTATAATTTAAAAAAAAAATACGTGACGTTTATACAGTCCATAATTATATATATCATTACTAAAAATATAATGGAAGTTGGGTTATTTAATGGACATAATCATATAAGTTATGGCATGCCCAAAATAATGTCATCTCAGCCTATTCGACCACTACACTAGCTAGGGGGGGTCTAAAGTAGCATTTATTATTAAAGACCAGAATATATGGTACCATAATACCATTAATGCTGATCATTATAAGGTACCCGATAATTGTGATTATCCAGTCGAATGATTTCAATCACTCGAGTGGTAGTTTCATTGTTTTTACTTTTTATATTTTATTTATAGGGAGTATAAATTATATAAATATTATACATTTATTTTTTAAAAAATAAAATTTATTATAAAAATTAATTTTTTAATATAAACTTTATATTTACTTACTTTTTAAAATATAATGTAATTTATAACTACAAATATTACTTTTCTTTATTAAAAACTTTTGTTTTGACTAGTCCCACACGTACGTGCAGTCCACTCTCTTGCAACAAATATTCATTGGCTTTTGAATTTATCTTGGCAAGTGGCGGTGACTTGTGATTTCAGTCACAGAAGCTGTTTGAAAATATAAATGTTTTAAGTATTTTTAGACTATTTCATTATTATTCATAAATTATTTATTATTAATAAACTATTTACTATTCTTTTCACTATTATATATAAATTATTTTACTATTATTCACAAATCATCTAAGATACTCTAATTAATATCTAAATTGAATTAACCTCATTCTTGAGTTAGAGAAGTTATAGGTTTAAAAGGATTCTTAAAAATAAATAAGTTTATAAAATGACATGGAATAAGGTAATACGGTATATCTATTTGAGAGTAAAAAGAATTTTATAATCTAATATATTATATTAATCCATGTCACTTTGTAAACTAACTTTTCTAAAATTCTTGCCTAAACTAAACATTTTTCTAAGTGTAACATAAAAGAAATTAAGGTGGGAAAGATTAAAGATCGAAAAGCTCAAATATGTAACTCTATATGGCTCGCTCCCTTCCACAATTCTAGAGAGGATGGACAAAACGGGGCAAATCTCTGTAAATGAATGGGGATTATGGGAAAATGAACTACTTTTTATTTGTAAAGAAAATACCGATCTTATTAAGAAGCATCAGACCATAGAATGAATACAAGGAGGAATTTCCTCTATTACAATACACTCCTTAGAGAGTAGTATAATGTGAACCCGTGAGATTAAAATCTTTTAAACCCACAATCAAATTAAAACTTATCCAAGAAAGGAAAAAATCAAGTCAAGATGATCTAGAGCCGTTGAAATCTTGTTTCAAAAATCTAGATTTGGTGAGAACGCCATAAAGGGTTTACCTTTGATAAGTTGTTAGTTCAATCAAAAACAAGTAGATAAAACTGAAAGTTCTCAATAAAGAAATTTCATTCACAATCAAATAATAGAAGATGTGGCTACAAGTCTCTTTTTAATCCCCTCCATGAAACCCTAGGGCCGATTAACACCTTCATCAATAAAAGAAGTAAATTGAACATCTTCAATCCCAAAACATCTTAACTACACTCCTATAACTAATTAAAAAAAGTTCACTTAATGAGTTAAAAAGGCCTAAACGCCTACAACCATAGAAATATAAAATAGGCCCACACGCCTATTCTTAATGAAATAAAGAGTCTACACTAAACCACTAGGCTATGCCACCCCCTATGTAGCTTGTATCACATGAATTAAAGCTGGTTCTTCTTCTTTTAAGCCAATCTTGAATATTAGGGTCTTGCTCAATAAATTTGCAAAGTCGGCCCAAGTGGATTACACAAATTCTTACATTGTCTCATTGATCTTTACCTTGTGATTGGCCCATCTGGAACTTGCAATGGATCTTTAAGACTCGGTCCACCATGGTGCCTATCATTCCTCATCTCCTCAAAAAGATTCGACCTTGAATTGTCACATGCATAAAAGGGAGAAAGATCAGAAACATTGAAAGTAGTAGAAACATTAAACTCACCTGGAAGATCCACTTTATAAGCATTATCATTAATTTTCCAAAGGATTTAGAAAGGTCCATCTCCTCGAGGATGCAATTTAGTCATTCTATGGGCTAGAAATCTTTTTTTGCGTATATGAACCAAAACCCAATCTCCTGATTAAAAAATGACACGCATTCGCCCTTTATTGGCTTGGAAAGCCAACTTTTCACTCTTTTGAGCAATTTGAAGCCGTACCCTTTAATGAATTGACTTCACCAATTTGGCCTTCATGTGTCCATCCAAACTACTCTTTTCATCAATAGGTAAAGACATCAAATCTAAAGGAGTAAGTGGATTAAAATTATAAACAATTTAAAAAGGAGAATAAGAAGTACGTAATAGTATGCATAGTCATATTATATGCAAACTCTATAAATGGCAAACAGTCCTCCCAAGTTTTTAAATTCTTTTGAATAACAATGCGTAAAAGTTGAGTTAGTTTTGTTGACTACTTTAGTCTGTCCATCAGTCTGTGGATGACAAGTAGTGGAAAATAAAAGTTTGGTATCTAATTTTCCCCATAAAACCT
The DNA here is from genome assembly GCA_011037825.1 of Carya cathayensis. NCBI lineage: Eukaryota > Viridiplantae > Streptophyta > Magnoliopsida > Fagales > Juglandaceae > Carya > Carya cathayensis. The sequence goes on from QGSO01000556.1 coordinate 328,247, forward strand.
TCCAAAAGTAGCTAAGGAATTTAGCATCCCTATAAGAAACAATATTCCTAAGTACACTAAGGAGTTGCACTATTTCCTTGAAAAACAAATCAACTATGCTTGTGGCATCATCTATCCACTACCACAAAAATAGAATTTCTACCCTTTTTTGTCTTAGGTAGCCCCAAAATAAAGTCCATAAATATGTCTACCCATGGCTCACTAGGAACGGGTAAGGGTGTATACAATCCATGTAATAAAACATTAGATTTGGTCTTTCTACATGTAATGCACCTACCACATATTCGAGTGACGTCTCTTCTCATCATATGCCAAAAGAAATATTCATGTAAAATTTTTAAGGTTTTTCTAACACCAAAGTGTCTCGTTAATCCCCCACCATGTGCATCACGCACCAATAATTCACGCATTGAACAATTTGGCACACACAATTTGCTTTCTTTAAACAAATAACCATCATGCTTGTAAAATTTACCAAATACTATTTTATCATAGGCCATATACACATCATAAAAATCAACGTCATTAGCATACATGTATTTCCCATATTCAAACTCAAGCATTTTAGCACTCATAGAAGTAAGAAGTACATACCTCCATGATAAAGCATCAACAGCAATGTTCTCCTTACCTTACTTGTAACGGATGACATAAGGAAAGGTCTCGATGTATTCTGTCTATCTAGCATGTCTCTTATTTAATTTACCTTGAGCCTTAAGATGCTTCAATAATTTATGATCGGTGTGGATCACAAACTCCTTAGGCTAAAGGAAATGTTGTCATGTCTCTAGAGGGCAACCAAGAGCATAAAGTTCTTTATCATAAGTGAGATAATTTAGGGCCGCCCCACTTAACTTCTCACTGAAGAAGGCTATGGGCAGCCTATCTGTTGTTGATCGCTCTACAATCAATGCACATCCTCCAAATCCCATCCTTGTTTAGCACTAGTAGCACTGGTACTACATATGGGCTCATGCTCTCTCTCACGTATCCGTAGCTCATCAAATCTAGATTACTCCTATAGGCTGGTCGGTTTGGAATAACGGCTCTAAGTACAAAATCAATTTGATACTCAATGCCTCTAATGGGCTGCCACCACTCAGCATCTCCTCTAGAAATACATTATCGAATTCCTACAACAAAGAAATAGTCAAACTAGGAAGAGATTGGTTAGTTTCATCAAAATTAAGATAAGATTCTTTGTAAACAAGAAAAATCATGGGTTGATCTGCTAAGAAGGCCCTCTTAACCTCACTCGCATTTGCATAAAAATTCATCTTTGTCTTTCCTTTTTTCTCTGCAGGTTCTCTTTCTTTTTTCTCTCATGGCTCCACTCTTTTTTCTTTATTTTCAGCCACCTCTCTATTTTCTTTTTAACTCTCTCTTTTTCTTAAGGTTTTGGCCTCACCCATTCTTTTTTACTCAATCTCACTTTTCAACTTCAGTTGGTCCTCATAGATTGTTTTGGGATTAAAGGAGTAAGTTTGATTGTTTTTCTATCCTTTACAAAGCTATACCTGTTCCTAAACTCGTCATGAATCACCCTCCTATCATACTGTCATGACCTCCCCAACAAAATATGACCAGCATGCATAGGAACTATATCACCAAGCACCTCATCACTATACCTCCTAATGATAAAAGCCACCAAAACCTGTTTATTGACCTTAACCTCCCCATATTGACTCAACCACTGCAACTTATAAGGTCTAGGATCCTTCAATAAAGGTAAGCTCAACTTCTTATCTAGAGTGGTACTAGCTACATTGGTGTAACTTCACCCGTCTATAATCATACTACACACCTTGTTGTTTACATAACATCTAGTATTAAATATGTTTTCTCTCTGCTGCTCCATATCATCTACCTTTATTTGCGTATTGAGAGTACGCCTGGCAACAAGAGACTCACCTTCTACGGAGTATTCCACTCCATTATCATCACTAGCATCAACCAACTCGGGCATCTCATCACTATCATCCTCACTCTCAGTCATCATCTCCCCATTTTCATGCAAATCATTACTCACTTGTTTGGACATTGAGACAGAATGTGCCTTGAATCCAAACATTTAATATCTCTATTCCTTGAAGGTTGGAAATCTACCTTGGGTTTGTTCTTACTAGTTCCCTCATCTTTTCCCTTAGATGATTCCGCATTTCCCTTTACTACAGCTTGATCATTTCTATCCCACTTTAGTTTCCAATGAGTGCTAGAAACTGAAGTATACCTTACTGGCCCATTTCTCTTTAACTGCCTCTCCATCTTCATAGCCATGTGCACATTTTCTTCTACTTTCACATAATGCTGCAACTCAACTACATTGGCTATGTCCCTAATCAAACCACTTAAAAATTTGGCCATTGTGGTCTCCCAATCCTCCTCTACATTAGTTCGAATCATAACCACCTCTATCTCCTTATGGTAATCCTCTACACTCTTAGACCCTTGTGTAAGGTTTTGTAATTTTTAGTAGAGGTCTCTATAGTAATGGCTAGGTACAAATCTCCGGCTCATAAGAGCTTTCAACTCACCCCATGTTTTTGCAGGTCTCTCATGATTCCTCCTCCTATTGGTCATTAATTGATCACACCAAATAATTGCATAACCAGTGAACTCAATTACTGCTAACTTCACCTTCTTCTCCTTTGAATAAGTGTGACAAGCAAAAATCAACTCTATTTTCTTCTCCCACTCTAAACAGATTTTAGGGTCATTCCTACGTTAGAAATATGGTATTTTCATTTTGATACTCCTAAGGTTCCTATCTACCCCATCTCCTACATCCTCTTCCACGCCTACCTCCTCTAGGTCTGCCCACTCTACCCATTCCAACTTCAGATTCTATGTCTTTCTCATCCTCATCATCTTCTTTGTTTTCATACTCAATTTCAACGCTAGGCTCACATCTCCTCCTATCTCAACCACATTGCAAATTTCTAATCACTACTACTTGCTAATCCATCCTATCTTTCTCCTCCCCCAACACTAAATTCAACTATTTAAACTGTTGTTGTATGGCCTGCAACACAAAGTTTGAGTTATCTGCCTCCTCCTTAGGTGTTCATTCACTCTTATGAGACATTTTTAATGTGCTGCAAAAACAAGAATATTTGTGGTAAAACTTTACACACTCCCTTACGTGTTTAGGCTCAAATATTATCACTTCACTCGTGCTTTACTCTTTTGGCCTTTTCCAATACCATTCTCACCCACTCTTGCATTTTACCTCACCTATTTTCCCTTTCAAATTCTTTAAGAACTAGTTAAATTAAATCAAGACACAACCTTGTATTATTTCAACCAAAAATAGATTCAAGAAATAAGAAAGGAATAAAATGACACAAATCTCAATGAATCTGTACGAGTAAAGGAGCAATTAGGAAACAAAATACTAAAGATGATATATTCGACCCCTTTGAAGATAAAGATCAATCAACACCAAATCAAATTTTGAATTGCAAAGTATATCAAACTACCATTTCTAAAATTTCTTTCATTCTTTCTTTCTTTTTTTATAACTATGCATAAACCTTTGAATACGCTACCTTCTTTCCTTTTTTTTTTTTTTTTAATACAGATTCAGTCACAAGCAGCAACAATAATTGCAATTTAAAAAAAAAATCTGATTTCAGCAACAAGAAATGAAAATAGACAAAGGACAATAAAAAACAAAATGGAATTCAAATGTGGAAATTACAGATCTGTAAATTAAAGCAAAGATTCATATAATCAATTAAATAATTCATAGATATGAATTCTTGAATCAAGTATATGAGTAATCAATTGTGAAAATTACATATCTGAATTCAAACACATGAAATTAAAAAGAATAAAGAAGGAATCGCAGGCCAGAATAGAGAACCCCAGAACACGCCTAAAACAAAATCCAAATGCAAGAATTAAAAGGATAAATCAGACCTGATTTGGAGTCTAAGCTCTGATGCCAAATGATATGAACTAGTAGGATTAAAATCATTTAAACCCACAATCAAATTGAAACTTACCCAAGAAAGCCAAGAATCAAGCCAAGTTCATCTAGATCCGTTAAAATCTTGTTTCAAGAATCTAGATTGGGTGAAAACCCCACAAAAGGGTTTGCCTTTGATAAGTTCTTAGTTCAATCATAAAAAATTAGAGAAAACTAAAACTTATCTATGAAGAAATTTCATTCACGATCAACTTATAGAAAATATGGCTACAAGTCTATTTTTAATCCCCTCTATGAAACCCTAAGGTTGACTACGGCCTTCATCAATTAAAAGACATGGGCTAAACATTTTCAAGCCCAAAACATCCTAACTACATGCCTATAACTAACTAAAATAAGTCCACTTAATGAATTAAATAGGCCGAAACGCCTACAACCATAGAAACACAAAATAGGCCCACACGCCTATACTTAAATGAAATAAAGAGTCTACACTAAACCACTAGGTTATGCCGCCCCTCTATAGCTTGTATTACATGGATTAAAGCTGATTTTTCTTCTTTCAAGCTCATCTTGAATGTTGGGGTCTTGCTCAATAAATTTCCAAACTCAGCCCAAGTGGATTGCACCGATCATTGCATTACTTCCTTGATCTTCTTAGCTCTTAACCTTGTGATTGGTTCATCTAGAACTTGCAAGGGATCTTCAAGTAATGCATCCTTGGCTAAAGCATGGGCAACGTTATTAATCCCCCAAGGATTATGCCTAACAGACCACTTATGAGTTTTTAATAAAAGAATTTTTACATCCCTGATAATCATTGCATCTAAACTCCACTTCTCTTCTGCACTGTTTATAGCATTCACTACTGAACCTTAAAAAATCACTTGCTGTATCTCCAATTCAATACTCAAAAGTGTAGCTTTAAGCACTGCAATGGACTCCCCTAACTAAGCATCTAAAAATATCCCTCTTGATGATCTAAGTGTAGCTACCATTTGACCTTCACTGTCTCTAACAATCACTCATACTCCCACTTTGCACTAAATTTTGTCAATGGCTGCATCCTAGCTGATCTTGAAAGTGTTAAAAGGTGGAGCTTCCCATTCTGCACTTTTGTAGCCTCCTAGAACATGAATCCCAAACATCCTAAGTAGATTTACAACTCCATAAAGCATGAATAAAAAAATCAGGTTCAGTCAGAGAAATAGGACAATTTAAGGATTCCACTACGTTTCGTTTAAACAGATTGAGCTCTGTTGGAATGGACTCTAAGTTGGCTCTCATTTGAAATTTTTTTACAGCATTTGTCACTTTAAGTTTCCATAGCTTAGACCATTTTCTTGCATTCAGTGTATTTGATGATTGTCTCATCCTTCTTGCCAATAATTCACCTTGATGTGCTAAGGGTTTGTTGTGTACGTCGGTTATAGAGCCCAATTGCAGTGTATTAGATAACCACGGACCCAAAACCATTGAAAAGGCTGAATCACTTTTGTATACTCAACAATCGTGTAGGTTCATGCCATTGTATCTATTGAGCATATATCTCTCGGATGATTCCTTAGTTGGAAGATTTCCTTTCTATAACCAATGTACACAACAAACCCTTAGCACATCAAACCGAACCCTACACACAAGCCAACCATGAAGATCACTCACATCCATCGTGGAAGAACCCACGTTGAAGCCACGCTACTCCTTTATCCAACCATGTGTAGCTGTGAAAGTCAAAACTGTACCACTACACCATAAAGATGGGAAAACACAAGTGACCTCCTAACTTGCAATAGCCCCTACTTGAAAATCTAAAATAGTCTATATAAAGCACATTGTCGACTACACTGTGAACCGCCATGAAGCAAGCAAACCACACAACAACCTCGAAGTTGAAACAACACCATCACACACACGAGGTTCTCTATTTTAGAAACCACAAGATAGAGCAACCTCCTACCCACGGCCAATAGAAGACTCCCCGAGCCACACAGTAGCATGCAGTAAACCTCCCACTGCTATCACAACACATGTAGAATCACCGTCACAAGGAACAAGCAAAAGAGCATGTCTCTGTTTACACTCACAGAACAGAGCACACCTATACCATGAAAAATTGCACTGGACACCACAATTAGGACGCTGCCTAGCTCAACCCAAGAACTTCTTTTACATAACCAGCGACGACAATTATTTGCAAGTAAACCACAAGGAAAACCAAATCCAAACCGCAAGAAAAACCACCCCAAGTGATCGGTCCTGTGATGACCCGCTTTTATGTGTATTTTCACTGAAAGAATATTTTAATTTAATTAAATATTTTATAGTGCTTTTTTTTTTAATTATCGAGTTTTAAATAGATTTTATTGGCTGTTGAATTTAAATTGTGATTTAATTTATTTTGGCTTGTTTTTGGTTTTAAAAATTTAAATAATTGGTTTTTACTAGTTATTTATTTTATTTTAGCTTATTGATGTGTTTAAAATATTTTATTGGTGTTTATTTATTTATTTGATGTAGTGTTAATTTATTTTAATCGTTTTATGTTTTTACCGTTTTCGGCTGATCAATTTTTGGACTTCTGACGTGAGGACTGGACCTCATTAATTTCCTTCATCTTTTTCTTTTTTCTTTTCTTTTCCTCTTCTTTTTCTTTTTTTCCCTTTTTTCTTTTTTCTTTTTCCTTTTTTTCCCTCTCCCGTTCGGCTCTCTCTCTCTCTCCCCGCGTCCCTCTCTTTCTCTCTCTCTCCTCACCCACGCCGGAAAGCCTTCCCGCCCAGGCCCGCCGTTCGCCGGCGTCGTGCCCGACGCCACCCCTGCCGGTCGACTCCCCTCCGGCCGGTGATCATCCCCTCCGACTCCCAGCCCCAACCGGCCGGCCGTTTGGCCGGAAAAAGCCCAACAAGCCGCACGGCTTGAGGCCCGATCCGCCGCCGTCGCTCCACCTCCGGCCACCACCTCTTCACCACTTCTTCCCCTACTCCTTGCCGACCTAACCCACCCATCCCCGGCCTCAAACGGTCACCGGAGCGGCTCCCACGAGCTCAACTCCGATTTGCCCTTTTTCCGCCCCTACCGGCGTTTTCGCCGCCACCCACGGCCAAAACTCACTTCCACTAGCTTCATAAACATCTCTAGACCATTCCCTATCAATTTGGTGTCTTGGTTTGTCCCCGGTCAAAAGTGGGTATTTTGCGACCCACGGGAACAGTGCATTTGCACTGTTACGTTGCTTTCGCATCGCCGTTCGCTTCGCGCCGAACCTTCTAAAAATCCTATATAGCGCTGTAAGTATTTTCCAAACGCTACTTTTAGATTTAAATGTATTTTACTCTTTCAATAAATTATTTGGTTGGTTCGCTGATTCCGGACTGAGTCCGAGGAGTTCGGGGGTCGGATGGATGGAGGACGGAGTTGCTTGATTTGTTGTGCTATGGTTGAATTTATTTGTCGAGCATTGAAATTGGCATTTACATGATGCATGCACTTGTATTTTATTTTATTGGATAAAATCATGTTTTATTGGCGTAAATGGTTTTTGGGAGTGTGCGTATCACGAGCCCAAGCCGGGATGGGTTATTATCTCGGTGGAGCTCCTCTGGTCACTCGGGAGTGGATAATACTGAGTGACATCCCCTGGGTTGTCGCCGGGCGACGACCGGATCGCACGATACGGTAACGCTGTCGTGTCGACTCCGTGGTCCTTTTAGTGGCGGGGACTAGAGGATGGCCTGGCCAGGTACGCGCGAGTTGGAGGCGCGAGTCTGGGCATCGCTCGTGTAGGTGTCACACGCGTAGACGTTACCTGCGGTGTGGCACAGAGCCAGAGTGTGCGGATGATCCCTAGGGGAGATCATGGTGCATGCATAATTGGTTGGTTTTCATGGTTTTCGGATATGGGCCATTTTCTGGGAAAATGGCGATGGTCTTGTGATCCATTTTCGGGGAAAATGGTGGTTTGGGCCATTATCTGGGATAATGGCGAGGCTTGGTTTTTAAGGTTATGTTTTTAAGCCAAATGGGTTTTTGGCGTGCGTGGAAAATTATGATTTATGAGTTTTGGAGCATTGACATTCATTCATGCATATTGTTTGAGTTTAATATGCTTTTATCTAGTGGTGTTTAGATTTTACTTACTTGCGGCACCATTTTTAGTACCGTAGATTTTGATGCAGCGTTCGAGGAGGAGGAGGAGGCTGAGCCCGAGGATACGGCTCCGCCGGAGTTCTGATTTGAAGTTATGCTTTGTACTTAGTTTTAAAACAATATTTATATCATGTAATATTTTATTCTGTACCTTTGAACCGTTTGTATTTTATTTAAGAAAAATTCTGGTACTTAGTATTTGACTTTGCTATCCCCTGCGTATCTTCTTGTGCACAATTGTCGCTTGCACACACTTGGCACTCTTCGATAGGGTGGTGACCCGTGATGTCACCATCTGGGCGCCTCGAATTCCCCGTTTTCCGTACGTGGGGATTTTGGGGGCGCCGCAGGTCCCATGCATGATAGCCCTATGACGCACTCCTCTGTTGAAAATCCATCCATGTATGAAATCCCTAGGTGTGAACAACAACCATTTGAACAATGTGTGAACAGTTACCATTTGAACAGTGTGTGAACAGGCGCCTCTTGAACACATGTGAATAGTAGCCATTTCAACATCGTGTGAATAGAAACCATTTGTCAAGAATGGTGGCTAGAGTTGGTGGAGCTCCTCCTATAAAAGGAGGCCATTTGCAATGATGTAAGCGCATCTTCACATAGGTGAGTGATCAAGGCAAGAGGTGTGTGTGAAATGTTGGGTGTGGGCAAAATGAAGAGAAAGGGCTATTCAGAGATAGAGAGATGTAGGGTGTGGGCAAAACGCAAGAGGTAGGGTGTGAAATGTAGGGTGTGGGCAAAACGCAGCCTCATTCTCTACTGCCGTGATCATCACTGTCCACCTCACCCAACTCCGTCGTGTCTCTTTCTCTCTTGGTGAGTTTTGGAGTTCCCCTGTTGCACAGTGCTTCCCATTCTTGTAACAAGCTATGAGGTAGGATTCAGAAAGCTACTCAACAAGGTAAGTAATTTAATCACAAATTATGATCATCACAATTTAGCTTATATAAATTATTATTAGAGCCAATTCTTTAACAACCATCTTTATGTACCACTCATGTCATATGCAAGCATGTCACTAACAAAGCACCCGATCATATCATTCAACATCATGTTTAGATTCAGAAATTTACAGTTATTTATATCAATATGTATGTCATGCATCTCATGTCGCATAAGATACATAAGCTACCTCAAGTTCAAGTGCAAGATAAGACCAAATCAGTTAATCAGTAAATCATATAGCCATTCAGATGCATGATACCAATAGTTCAGATTAGGGTGGATGTGCAAGCCATGGACTCAAGTGTGGTCCACTGTAGTATGCCAGAGTACTGCATAGTCGGCTTCCTTTTCTGCAGTGGCGAGGAAGTTAGTGCACAACCTTGTACATAGGGTTAAGTGTGTTTGCCACTCATATCAGTCAAACAAATCAGATCAATCAAATAAGTCAGATCATTTCAAATAAATCAGATCAGTCAATTAATTCAGATAAATCAATACAAGTCATGCATAGCATAAGCATCAGTACAATTAGTCATGATTTTAAACTCTCAGTATGAAACCTTTTATGAAAATCCTTACGTTTATTATGTTTACATTGTGATGGGTTTCTTACTGAGTCTTTGACTCATTTTAGTTTTATTTCATATTTTTAACCACACAGGTAAGAACAATGATCTTTACAAGCAAGTAGGCCAAGTTTAGAAGGAACAGACTATGAACTTAATGACTTTATTGTGTGATTCTCATTTCAGTCAATTTGAGAATTATGCTTATGTTTTGTTAAGATAGTTTATTTTATAAGCTCTTTTAAGTGAAGAATAATGTTTCATTAAATTATACAAGTCTCTTGTCTGGCTCTATGTACGTAAGTACATGACATCTCTAACCTTAGGGAATGGGCTATTACATTGAGATAGTCTCATACTCAGGTTTTGAGAATATATCCTTCAGTAAGGCCAAGTTCCAATGCTTTGTGTTAGGGTCAATTACATCTTTAACCCTTGTATCCTCATCTAATAATCTCACTAGTGATTGAATTATGAAAGAAGTTGATGTAGGAACCCATTTGTCATGCCAAATCTTCACCGGATCTCCATTCCCAATTTTCCATATCAAACCTTCAAAGAACATATGTTTTACTATGATTATACTCTTCCATATGAAGGATACATTGTTGCCAAGTTTAGAATTGAGAAAATTAGTCTGAGAAAAATACTTTGACTTTAAAACCTTTCAAGCCAACGAATTAAACTGCTTAATGACTCTCCACCCCTGCTTTGCAAGTAAGCCAAGTTGAAAATTTCAAAATCTTGAAAGCCCAATCCACTAACTTTTTTAGCTCTCTAACTGTTGTCAACTAAGCCAATAGATTTTAGATCTCTCAGCCCCTTGCCCCTACCAAAACTTTTGCATAACTCCAAAAATCTCTCACAACAGGACTTTGGGGATTTTGAAAAGCCCCATGTTGTAGATAGGAATGGCCTAAATTAAAAATTTAAGTAGAATTTCTTTTTCAGCTTGAGATAAGAATTTCAACTCCAGTTGCTCATTTTGCCTCTAATTTTGTCCAAAATTGGGTTGAAAGATTTGGATCTGTTCCTACCCACATATAAGGGTAAGCCCATGTATTTTTCATATGAATGTGGTGCTCTAATTCCTGCTGCAGCCATTATAAGATCTTTTACTTCTGATCTAGTATTCCTTCTGAGAAAGATTGAGGTTTTCTCCATGTTCAGCCTTTGACCTGAAGCATGTGGAGAATGAGCTACTTCATGCATGCTCCCACACATATTATTCCTAGATGTTATATTCCAAAAAAATATTTATAGTGGAAAGAAAAAATTCCTCAAGCTCAATTTTTGGAATTCAGTTTACTAATCCATGATTCATGAGTGTACCTATGTAAATGATTTAGAGACACTCAAAATGCCCTTTTCCACATAGAACAAATTTTTTAGATGTTTCAATAAATGAATAATAATAATAATAATAATAACCACTGATATGGGAAGAAGGACTGATTTATAAATAACGGCCCTTCATTGCTCCTTAACTCCATGTATAATGTCTAGAGTAATGTCAGGCGCTACCGCTTGGCAGCTCAAAAGGAAAGGACAAGGGGCTTGCCCACTAAAGGCACCCCTCTCCTTTATTACATCTCCCACTTGTATAGAGTAGGCATGCTCCAAGCCTACATCTCTTAGGTGTTCTCAATCTTATTCATATATGCAAATAGGTTGTGCGACCACCGATTACACCTGAAAAGAAAAATGTGTGAGAGCACCATACCAAACCTCTTCTAGAGAAAACCAGTATAACAACATCCCTAAACTGTCTCGTATGCCCTAAACTTATTCAATTGCATCTAATCAAGTATCTTCAATTCCTTCCAAGTTCTAAAAAAGCTCAAAACCATTCTTGATCACTTCTAGACTATATTGCTATGTAATCAAAAATTTTGTCACTTCCATATTGCAATGCCAAAATTTGAAGTCAACAAACATAACCGAGAATGTGTTGTTGAATAGTCTTCCCTTCTTACACTTTTTTTTGAACAATAGGAAATGTTAATTCGAACCAATAACCATATTTGATCTTGTTCATTCGAACCAACACATTTTTAAGTGACTTTTGTTCGAAGATAAATATTAACCATTCGCACAGTCAATCAATTTTTAGAAATCTTCTATTCGAACGGAGTTTTGAATAATAACGTTATTCGAATAAATATTTAATTTTTTTGAATGAATGTACATAATGTATTTCTTGATACATTCGAATGGGTTATTTTTGTTCGAATGGATGCATAAATGATAATTCACCATTCGAATGGGTTATTTAAAGTTCAAACGGTATTGATCAAACAAATCAAAATTTAATTAAAAAGAACATACTAATATTACACAAATTGTAATCATATATACATCAATTGTTCAAATGTTAACGAGCATCATAAATAAAGGCAATTAAAAAAAATTAAATGAATTATGATTGTGGTGGTGGTGGTGGCATAGAGTTTTGGGACATTATTGACTAGAATTGTTCAAACATTTTTTAGTTATTTAATTGTAGCCTCTCTTCTAATCTTGCCTTTAAATCTACTGCTTGATCTAATCAGGTCAGCAACTCTTTTTCCTTCGACCTCAATCATTCTATCTTAAGTGCAGCTTCCTATAATTCCTTAGTCTTGTCGTCATTCGATCTTGCTTTAGAAGAGGATGATGTTGATGATGGTTTCACGCAACGTCCTAAACCCCTCAAATATCAAGAACGTGATCCAAGAACTTGAGAAAATATTTGAGTATCATTGACAGATGATTCATCAGATGGATCCGCAGCAGTTTCCTTGAGAGATATCATCTTATCCTACAATAAAAAAAAAACATTAAAGTTAGTATAGGTAACAAAAATATCTTTAGACAATGAAATTAAATAAACTTAAACTTACATAATTTACCTTTGTCTCAGGATTGCTCCAAACACCATCATGACTTTTATGTGTATTAGCATACAATTGGATCAGATCATAGTCAATAGGACTTTCTTCTTGCTGCAAAATGAAAATCTATATCAAAATTTAAATCAGAAAAGTGTATATGTTAATATTTAATGGGGACTAGAATAACTTACCATTTTTTTTTACAAGCGATGAAAAGATCGAGAACCCGCATGATGGTGTATCGTTAAATTTGATCTATTTGCTTTGTTCACTATACTCCGTTGCTAAAAAAAGTATTATAATTTTATGTTTAATATATCTATCATATATTATTAAAAAAAGATAGCAGCGAAATTATCTGATAAGCAGGATCTTCAAACATATCACAAACTTTCTCCCATTCGTTTGGTGGCATTGCTTGGAATGGACTTTGACGCGCCTCTGTTATAGTACTGAACTTTTGATAGTGTGCATGGCATCAACCTTTGTACCTTCGGAATGCATTTGACATCAGTTCCACAACTATTAGTTGATCCTCTCGCATGCCAAAATTTAGTTCAAACTCTTCCTTCAAAAAATTATAAACAATTAGTAAAAATACAAAAGTTATTTAAATTAACATGTTATACAACGTAACTTATTATCAGGCAACGATTTTTGATGTAGTCTTTCACATCTTGGGGAACTTTAGCCCAGGAGGATGTAGCCATCAGTGCATACATGCGAATAAGGGTACCAACGTAAGAAGAAAGCCAAGCTGCCGAATCCCCAAAGCTACCAGTGGATCATCAGGTATATCAACTTTAATTTTACCCACTTTCCTTACTTTCTCTATGCAAACACCCCTCATAATGCCTCTAACTCGGCGCTGGTTTCCAACAATTATATATACAATAATTAAATTATTTTATTTGAAAGATATACAGTGATAAAATACCTTGTTCTGGTTCTGATGATGTTGGCCCACCATTATTGGCAGGTGAACCATACTGGGAGTTAGTAAGAGGTGGGGATGGCTCACGTGTTTTTTTGCGTTTAGGAGGCATATCTATTTGAAATTATAATAAATTATTATTCGAACAAGATACATTATGGATTTTTATAAGAATTATACCTACACAAATATCTGTTTAAAAATCATTCAGTATTAGTTTTGTTGGACCCGTCACTCTCATCCTTGGTAGACACTTCAGTTAATTCATGTTCTTCCGACATTTCACCTTCAATTACTTTGGGTTAAACATCTTCTCTGCGCAATGGGACCATGTCATATTGGCTTAGATCAACAAATAGATTGATGCCTAATTCATTTTCTTGATATGCTTTCTTCATGGTCTAGACTACCAACTTCTTCATGTGGTTTGTCTGCCTCTGGAATATAATCATATACATTTCTTGGTGCAAACTTCTTGACTACCCACCATGGATTTCTGTACTCTGGATTATCTAAATAAAAACCTTGATTTGCTTGGCAAACGATAAGGAAAGGATCGTCCTCATACTATTTGCGAGATGTATTGACACTTACAAAATATTCATCTTTACGCACTCCCAACCTAGGATTTGAGACATCTCACCAATTACATTTAAATAACCAGACCATATATCCCCCCACTTACTTTAACACAATGATATCTTCCACAATTCCGTAAAAATCGATATTATCATCTCCATGGCTTTCTTCAACTACGACCCCACAATTTCGAGTATTCCTATATCATTCTCTATCTGCTGTGTGAAATCTATATACATGCACCAAACATTCTAAATATTGGATGGCCAGCTTAGACGGACCACATGCCAAAGCATACACTTTTGGTGAGATTTCACTTGAATTTTCACTATATTTCGATACAACCTACATCAATAAATATTATTCTACTTAAATCAATATCATATATAAATATGGTGACATTCAATGTATAAAGTTCAAAGAAATTGTGCATGTTTTTTTTAGTATTACCATATGTTCAAACCATGAGGCAAATTCTTCTTTATGCGTCTTTTCTACGTCAATCACACCATTCGTGTGAAGTAGTTGTATATGTTCGCTGTGTATGTTAATATGAACTATTAATTTGTATCAATATCTACTATATTATTATAAATGCACTTAAAGATACTACTGAATTAGATGATCATCACTAACATCAAATAGTGGTCAATCTCTTCACAGTTATTCAAGACATACCATCGAGCTCTTTCAAACTCTCACCCACATAGGTCATAGCCCCCTTGTGCACCTATGAGACATACTTTCTAGGAAAACACAGTAAATGCTGAGAGTCCACCTTCATAATTTCGATCCGGTCTCGTAAATCTAGTATCAACCCCACGAAAATACATTGAACAAAATCTATGCCACATTATCAATGTATGACTCTGCGATCGATCCTTCCGGACAGCCTTATTCCTCACAAATCGCTTAAGTTTTCCTAAAAATCGTTCAATAAGATACATCCATCTATACTAAACGGGGATAGCAATTAAAGCCTCATGAGGTAGATGCATAACCAAATGAACCATTACATCAAAGAATGAAGGTGGGTACAAACTCTCCAACTTGCACAATATCAATGCAATGTCAGCTTCCATTTTTAATAAAGCATCAACTTTCAACATTATACTGCAAATACTCCTGAAAAATCGCCCTAACCCAGTGAGAGCAATACGAACATCTTGAGTAAAATTTCCGCGCACACCAACTGGCAACAATCGTTGCAGAAATATATGGTAGTTGTGACTTTTGAGACCAGTTATCTTTCAATCATGAGTTCGGACACATCTTGACATGTTCAAAGCATAACCATCGGGTAATTTGATTATCATGAACCAATCATAGAATTTCTTTCTCTCATCACTTGACAGTATATACCATCCAAGGGGCATATAGGTTGACAACCCAATATCTTGCAAATGCAACTCCGATCTTATCCCTAACTCTTTCAAATCTTTACGAGAGTTGACTGTATCTTTTGTCTTCCCTTGTATTGATATCAGGGTGCCCAAAATATTCTCACTTATATTTTTTCAATGTGCATAACATCTAGATTGTGACGCAATGTTAAGGTAGACCAGTATGGCAACTCAAAGAAAATACTTTTTTTGTCCAATTCAATTCCACTGCTTGTCATTTCTTCTTTTGACATGTTGCATCCTTCCAAAATTTGTTATATGAAACATCTTCCAATTGCATAAGAATATCACCACCAGAATACTTTGGCGGTGATGACCTGCGCTCAACCCTTCCATAAAAAATTGCTCTATTTTAACGCCATTTATTATCATGAGGTAGATATCGACGGTGTCTCATGAAACATAATTTCTAGCCATTCGTTAACCACTGAGACTGTGTATCTTTGTTACAAACAGGACACGCCATTTTTCCTTTTATGCTCCACCTAGACAAGTTCCCGTATGCTGGGATATTGTCCAAAGTACTGCAACATGCATATTGAATTCACGCGACAAGGCCACATTATATGTATTGACACACTGTTCCCACAACTCTTTCAACTCTACCATCATTGGCTGCAAATATACGTCTATTTCATTTCCTGATGACCTTGGCCCTGGGATCAATAGAGTCATCATAAAATAAGGATCCTTCATACACTTCCATGATGGCAAATTATAGGGCATTAATATGACAAGTCAGGTGCTATAAGAAGTGCTCATGTTGCCAAATGGATTAAAGCCATCAATTGCTAAACCAAGACGAACATTGCGAGGTTCTTCAGCAAACTATGGATACTCATCATCAAATTTCTTCCATTGTAAGGAATCTGCAGGATGCTTGAGAAATTGATCATTTTTAACTCTTTCTGTGTGATGCCAAGTCATATATGTCGTAGTCATCTGGGAAGTAAACAATCTCTGAAGTCGAGGAATAAACGAAAAATATCTTAGCACTTTATGGGGTACATTACGCTTATATAATGTCCATCTTGACTCATGACACACTAGACATGAATCCAATTCTGCATATTGCTTCTAGAAGAGAACAAAATCATTCTTACATGCGTGGATGATATTATAATCAAATCCTAACCCTCGCTTCAATTTCTTCACTTCACAAAAATTTCGAGGTACCACATTATCCTGTGAGAGAGCCTCTTTAAATAATTCAAGCAGCATATCGATGGCCTTTGCAGAAATACGACAAATAGACTTAATATGGAGCAGCCTGACAGTAAATGACAACTTGCTATGACGGGTGCACCCTTCGTACAATTCTCATTATGCATCCTCCCACAGTGATCCAAAGTCTTCATTTCCCTCAAATGATTGTGTAGAAATTCCTTCTCCATCCCTAGCACCAAATATGCCTGCGTTAAGATCCCTTAACATTTCAGTCATATCTTCTCAATTATCATAACTATCATCATAAACATCAACATTTATGTCCTCCATGTCGATCTCGTTACATTCGTCCATCTGATTGAACTAACAGCCAAATCTAACTCCTTTAGGAAATTGTTTGCCATGTAAAACCCAATGTGAGTATTTAGGATCAATTTCATTCACGAATAAATGAGCCTCCACTACGATCATATTATATGAACTAAGGTTTTTGCACTTCTTGCATGGGCATCTTAGAAATCCTCAACTGTCAACACTCTCATAAGCAAATTCAAAGAAAGACTTCACCCCTTGTGCATACTCCTTATAGTCTCGACCAAATCTATCTCTCAACAACATCCAACTCTTATCCATTTATAAAAAACTCAATTCATGGGATAAACACTATCAATAAACTATTATAATATACATGTTTAATTACCATCTATTTTTTAGGTAGTTGGTCATATCCCATTCGAGAGACTATCATCTATATTGCATATATACTCAGTCCAAAACTCTTATGTTAGTAAAAATCTCGACAGCATTTCCCTATAATTCTCTCCAAGTATACTAGTCACGATAAGTCATCGACCCTATTCATGGGCTAAGAAACTTACGAATTACATACCCGAAGAATGTAAGAAAATGTTAAACCAAGAGTTATACCCAAACATTCTTTAAAAGAATATTTGGTCACAACTCTCGAATGGGTCTAAGGTTTAACTGCATATAAAAATAACTAGCAAATCCAATAGCTCAGTAGTAAACATAACAATTGTTATAATCACATTCCAAATCACGAATACATTGTAAAATTACATTACAAATGGTTTTAATTAGAGTGCTTAAAGATGTTTAATTATACATTATAATTTTTTAATTAAATATTTTTTAAGTATACTTTAAGTATTAGAAATGGTTTTAATTAGAGTGCTTAAAGATGTTTAATTATACATTATAGTTTTTTAATTAAATATTTTTTAACTATATTTTAAGTATTACAAATGATTTTAATTACAGTGCTTAAAGATTTTTAATTATACATTATAATTTTTTTAATTAAATATTTTATGAGTATATTTTAAGTATTAATCATTTTAATTAGAGTGCTTAAAGATTTTTAATTATACATTATAATTTTTTAATTAAATATTTTTTAAGTATATTTTAAGTATTAGAAATGGTTTTAATTAGAGTGCTTAAAGATGTTTAATTATACATTATTGTTTTTTAATTAACTATTTTTAACTATATTTTAAGTATTACAAATGATTTTAATTAGAGTGCTTAAAGAGTTCTAATTATACATTATAATTTTTTTTAATTAAATATTTTATGAGTATATTTTAAGTATTAATCATTTTAATTAGAGAATCATTTTAATTAGAGTGCTTAAAGATTTTTAATTATACATTATAGTTTTTTAATTCAAAATTTTTTAAGTATATTTTAAGTATTAATCATTTTAATTAGAGTGGTTAAAGATTTTTAATTATATATTACAGTTTTTAAATTAAATATTTTATAAGTATATTTTAAGTATTACAAATGATTTTAATCAGAGTGCTTAAAGATTTTTAATTATACATTATACCATTTCTAATTAAATATTTTATAAGTATAGTTTAAGTATTAATCATTTTAATTAGAGTGCTTAAAGATTTTTAATTATACATTATAGTTTTTTAATTAAATATTTTATAAGTATATTTTAAGTATTACAAATGGTTTTAATTAGAGTGCTTAAATATTTTTAATTATACATTATAAATTTTTAATTAAATATTTTATAAGTATATTTTAAGTATTAAAGGGTTTGATTCTGTTCGAACAAATTAGCCAAATGTCCAAATAGAATTTTGTTCGAGTAAAATTCCGTTCGAACTTAGTAGATTCAATTCGAACGAGATTCAGAGTGTTCGAATGAGATCAAGCTAGAAACCAGTTACGAAACAGAGCAAAAAACTTAACCACAAAACCCAATTTTCACATACATGATGGTATATTTCAATACAATACATTGAAAACTATATGATTATGCCTAAATATGATTATTAAATAACTTAGAAAATTATAAAAACTTACCTCTAATTTTTGCAATCCAATAAAAATATCAATCCACAATACCTATATATGCATAAAACACATTAAACCTATGTTCTCTCTCATGAATAAATGCAACAAATATCAATAAATGTGTAAACGAAAATCAGAATGAAAAATAACAAATAGAAACATATTACCTCTTGGTGCACCTCTTTTCTCTCTCAAGAATCTCTTTTCTCTCACTTCTTTCAAGCCCTCTCTCTCCACAACACTCTCAAAGTCATCTACCACGCTCTCTCTCTCAAACTTCAATCCGAATAAAAATGAAATAAAAGGACCGGGTTAATAATATGTGAATTTCTGTTTGAACAGATTTTTTAGAAGTTCGAATGCAAAAATAAAAAAATCGTGAATTTTTTCCACAATATTTTCTCGTTCCAACGGATAATATTAGAGTTCGAACAAAAAATGAATATTCTCTAGCATATACTGATAATTTGGCGCGAAATTTCCCTCTAAACAAGAAAAAATTCATTCGAACAGACTTTATCTCCATTTAAACTTATTTGAAGTTAGTTTGAATAGATAATTATAACAATATATAAGTATGCATAATACACCCAATATTATTATTAGTATATATTAAAACTACATACACTATATAATACTAAATGTCACTAATAGTATAATACTAAGTTTCTTATAAATCTATAATATTAAATATCACTAATAGTGTTATACTTATTAGTATCACTATAAGTATAATACTAAGTATCACTAATATTAGTATAATACTAAGTGATATTATAGTACAAATAGCATAAATATATGAAATCTAATTGTACTATAATACTTTACAATATATTCTAAGTACTTAGTATATTACTAATATACAATATAAGTATATTAAATATAAGTATTTTATACTTATATTTAATGCAATGTTTTACTATATACTTAGTATATTATAACTTTATAATGCAATGTTTTACTATTTACTATTTTATACTCATCTAATGCATAATATATATACTATATTATATATATACTAGTTACTTATAATATATATAGGATATATAATATATATAATACTCTATACTATATACAATAAATAGTTATCTAAGAGCATCCTCATCCGGTTTCTCATCTACATCCTTATAATTTAACTCAAAATCACATTTCTCTAAATTTATCCCTAAATTTTATTCATCTTCTAAAAACCTCCTACATCTCATTCCCCATCATTATCTCTATTCTATTAAATAATATTTCTCTATTCTTTTTTTTATTACTTTTTTCTCTCTCTTCCATTTACAATTTTAACTACTAACTCTTTTGTCTTATTATCTTTTTTTCAAATATCACTTTCTACTAAATATTTATATGATTTTGACTATCCAATACAGTATTTTTTTTCAAACCGAAATTCGTATTATAAAAATAGTAATTTTTTTATTTAGTGCATTTTCTAACGTGATGGCAAATTTTTTTAGAAGAGTACTTTTTTATCAATTTTTCTAATGGGGATCCGTAGTTACGTATGCATGATAAAATTTTTTAATTGGCTATAATAGTAATATCTTCTGTCCTTTTTCCAACGGTAATATTTTTTATATTTTCTTCAACGGTAACTTTTTTGTCTTCTCTCAAACGGTAACATTTTTTATCCTATATATAACGATAACTATTTCCTCTATAAATACGCATATAGCTAGCATTTACATTCTCACAAACTCAACTCTCATTTCATCTATAGAACCAAAATTCTATTGTATCCTTTGATCTCTCACTCTCTTCATCAAATGGTTCCTACCTTCTTTCATAAATTGTTGACATACGTATCCTCTGAAGATGATAGTGATGTTCATAATGAGGAGGCCGATGGACAGCCATCGAGGCATCGTGGCAATAGCCAACATTGTAAGTTTATTCGGCGTGATCATATTCAAGGGCGCGAGCGCCTATTTCGTGATTACTTCACTGAAAATCCAGTATATCCCTCGAATATATTTCGAATGAGATTTCGGTTGAGCTGTCCCCTATTTCTTCGTATTCTAAATGAGGTAGAGTCTTACGAGCCGTACTTCATCCAGAGAAAAGCTAATGCCGGAAGACTCAGTTTATCTTCTATGCAAAAAATAACCGCAACACTTAGAATGCTGGCATATGGGGTTACTGGAGATTTTATGGATGAATACATACGTATTGGTGAAAGCACCGGAATGGAGAGCCTCAAAAAATTCTGAGACAATAGTAAGTGTTTTTTCATATGAATATCTGCGGTCTCCAAATGCTAATGATATAGCCCGATTGCTTGTAGTTGGTGAACAACGGGGATTCCCAGGAATGCTGGGAAGCATTAATTGCATACATTGAAAGTTAAAAAATTGTCCCGCAACCTGGAAATGTATGTACCCCCGGTCACATCCATGAACCAACTATTAGTTTAGAAGCAGTTGCTTCATATGATTTCTGGATATGGCATGCATTTTTTGGTATGCCCAATTCATATAACGACATTAATGTGCTAGAGAGATCTTTTATTTTTACGGAACTTGCCCAACGACGTGCTCCTCCAATCAATTACACTATCAATGGCAACGACTACACTATGGGGTATTATCTTGCGGACGGTATTTATCCCAAGTGGCGAACTTTTGTGAAGACGATTCCATCACCACGAGGGAATAAGAAGAAAAATTTTGTGAAAGCACAAGAATCCGCAAGAAAAGATGTCGAGCGTGCATTCGAGGTACTTCAACAACGATTTGCTATCATTCGTGGACCTTCCCGAATGTTCAAAGTGAAGGAACTAACAAATATAATGAAAACATGTGTTATTCTACATAATATGATCATTGAAGACGAGCGTGATGATAGTGAGAATCCGAACATTGAGTATGATCAACTTGATGATGATCTCTCAGAGTTGTCATGCAATCATACAATTGAGCTTATGGACTTCATCCAGCGTCATCATCATATTAGAGACAGCTCGGCACATCATCAGCTTCAAGAAGATCTAATTGAACATCAATGGCTATTATATTCTCAACATTAGTCGGGGTCACATTATACTTTATTATTTCCTTCATGTTATTTTAAACTATGTTTGAGTTAATCTGCTTTGCATTTGTATTTCTTTAATGTTAGAAGTGACTATATTAATGGTAATGAAGTTTGGCGCTCGTATTTCTTTGAGTATAATAGTAGACTATATTTGAGGTAATTTATAATTGTTTCTGAAATTGTAATGGCCAATTTACTTGCACAAAAATATCAATTTACACTATCATCAAAAGTACAGAAAAATATTTACATTACTTTTTACACATATATAATTGTCCGAAACATAAAATAAGAAACAGGACCATATTCAATCAATCCAAATCTGCTGCATGACTGCATCTCGCCATGATTTCCCTTTGGAGTTGCTGAAAATATAACCGCTGCATTTCTGGCATGACACTCACATCCATCATCATAATGCGCTGATCTGATTCCTTCTTCGCGAGCTCTAGTTTCTCAGCCTCCAACCTCAGTCTTTCGTCCTCTTGACGGATTTTAATTTGCTCTTTTTCTCGATCAGTTATCATCTTCTCGGCCTCTAACCTCAATCTTTCATCCTCAAGACGTAATTTTTTTCCCTCGGTCTCCTTGTCATACTCCATCTTCTCGGCCTTAATGCGATAAAATTCTTTCTCCTGAGCGCGTGACTCCTCCGAAAGAGTATACTTCATCTTCCTGAGTTGGAAATTTTCCTCTACTTGCCTGCCTTGGGCCTTTCATTTTCCTTTCTCAGCTTTCCTTCCAATTGGTCGGTCTAATTCGATAACTTCATTCTCCATCACATTATCCACCTTGAAATCAAAAACTGAATCAACTGTAGCGCCAGAACATCGAGTTGGGGTCGGGGATGGGGACATCGTCTTCCTTCGCTTTGGATCCTCCTTTGAGGCGCGCCAAATCTACTTAGGTTGGTCCTTCAACAGGTGCCAACAATGCTCGAACTAGAATGAGCATTTTTCTAGCGATTGGTACATAACCTTAGCCTTGTCAAACTTGCATGGGAAAAAAATACCAATGTTAAACCAATGTAGGAGACAAGAAATTTTAGAGTAAAACAAGTAAGGATTTGGAAATTCTACCTTGTCTTATTCGGTCATGCCACTTTGATTTAACCCTTCAACTTGGACTAGTTTCGCACAAAATTTGTTTATGGCCTTTTGGATAACCGACCACCGATGAATTAAAGACTTTATTGTCCACTTATTTGTGGTTTCTTTAAAATGTTGGAAGTACTCAAAAATTGTTTTCCAAAGTTGGGAGTGTTTTTGATCTGTTCCCTGGACGGCATCAAGGCTACAATTTAGCCCATACGAAGACAAGTAACTTGTCTTTTTCGAGGGTGAAATTCGCACCCCTGACTAATTTCCTAACGCCGATAGGCTCGTTAGGGGATAGGGGTGGAGAGTCATCAATGGTCAATGGAGATGTTCCACTTTGCCCACCATAAGTGGGGTCGAGTTGAGGATCTTGACTAAGGAGGTTGGTGAAGTACATATGTCTAGAGTCTTGTGAATCCATCTCTAAGAAAACATTTATATATTAGAGCCCGTATCACTTTGAAGTTTGGGTTTTGGTTGGGGCTCAGGAACCGAATGGTGACATCAAGAAAAGATGGCCACCCACTCATGGCTGCAACAACCGGTTGTCAGTACTTGTTAGCTATCCAGGTTACCTAGCCATTGAGGAGATGGCCATAAATATCCCGTATCCCCACATGCGGTTGTCATCATCACAGCCGAGGGGGTTTAGTTTACACATTATTTCTCTATCACAACATAATACAAAACACCAACCAAACAGCATACAAATCACAATAATGCTAAATAAGATTATTCACATCCGATTTACTAATATATAAAATATATTAATAAGTTAAAAGGCTCAGAATGGTGATGATATTGACAGCATGCGTAAGTAAGGAGCTAAATAGCGAATGGCTGCAAAACCCCACCCGAACCCCGATTGCCTTTTGTGGAAAGTACCACAAACTGCAATATAGCCATCCGAGTGAGGATTACCCCGCCATATCAATGGGCATTAACACTTGTGACTTACCCCGCACTAAAACATCACAGCCTAACAATAACCCCCCACCCCAGAGAGATACGAAACACTACAAATGACCCAACAACACAGAATAAATTACCCTTTGGAAAGACCCAAACAGCGCTGTTACCTAAAGTAAAATTAAATTATGTCCACATTAATGTACAGTATTGAAAGTCATGTTGAACCAATTAAATGCAAAGAGCCTAAAAAAGTAATGTAACTAAAATTATATCATGAATTTTCTCACTGAATAAAATAAATATTAGGACATTTCAAATATCACTTAGAGTACTTCATTGATGATCCTATATTGAATCCAATCAATTAAATATTGGCCTAGTGTTTGGGCACAATAAAATAGTATGCAAAAAATACTAACAGGTATCATAAATATAGTCAATGAATTATGAGGCAAAGACAACACCAAACTAAGAAGAAAAGTAGATTGTTATATATATAGCTATAAAAGAAATGCCCAAAACAACATGACTACCCTCAATAAATCATCATTTATTTCCCCTCCCTTGGTTACACCATCCAACTGTTATATATATATATATATAATATCTTGTGAAAGCATCGGATTCAATGTCAACTCTTTTAAGTATGTAAAGAAGGAAATGTAAGTTCCACTTTGAGTTCAAATAAAATATAGCAAAATAGTTTATATTGAATCCAGGTTGGTGTAGTATTGTCAAACAGCATGAGAATCCATGCCCCCACGTGGGCAATGGCCACTTTGAGGCTTACACAATGAGTATATACACTTCTTACTGTTGTGAAAGCGATGACAATAAAGTATAAATAAAATATGAAAGAGAAATCAGTCACACACGACACACAGATTTACGTGGTTTAGCAAATTGCCTACGTCCACGGGAGCTGCAAAGGATTTTTATTACTTGAGGAATCACAATACAATGGTGGGGTGAATTACTGTTCTTTTCCATGTTCTACAGTACAGTCATATGTCAAAAATAACATATATATACTCAAACGGCGGAAAAAACCCTAGATCCGTGTAAAATACAATATTCGCTCGAGCGGCGTGTCGAGCGTGTGTCGAGCGAACTTCCTTCCCGTAACCGCTCGTGTGATTGAACGGACATCTGAAGCGTCGGGACATGCAACACATGGTTACCTGCCCCTGTTCATGACATATAAGATGCAATGTTCCTAACATGCATATAACATTATGCAATATTCGCAGCGGATAATATTTTTTTTTAGCAATACTATGCACCAAACTTATAATATCTCAAATAGTTAAATAGTAATCCAAGCATACTTTACAAAATAAACATCCATGATTTCAGTAGGAGTCTTAGAAAACTGTAACCTCAAAAACATGGGACACCATACTCCATATTTACATTACCAAAATACACTATTGAGGAAGTTTGTCTAGTAACTCGTGTAACTCGACTAACGAGGCCAGAAAACTATCCAAAAACTAACTATGGAAGTTGTAAGTTCCGTGTCGTGTCTGCGGCGTCTAGTCAACCTCCTTCAATCTACCAATGTCCACTCCCTGCTCTGATCCTGACACATCGCCTACCATTCGGGGGGAATGGTAGTTGGGACTACCACAGTAAGATTTGATTACAAATCTCAGTAAGTTAACAGGAAACTCTCACACAGGTTAAAGATGCATGCATGGTAGTAAAAGCATAAATACATAATTAAAGTCGTAAGTAAACATAGCATAACTTGACATATAGGATGGCATAATTGACATAACTTGAACTGAAAGTGAATTGAACTTCACTTGACATGACATGAACTTGAACTTAAAATATAACATGGGCTAGTAACATAACATGAACTTGAACTTGAAACATGACATGGACTTGAATCATAGCATGAACGTGAACATACATAACATAAACATGAACTTGAATTTAACATAAACCTGAGTATAACATGACATAAACATGAACTTGAGACATAGTATGAACGTGAACATACCATAACATGTACGTGAACTTGAAAATAACATGTACGTGAACATAACACGACAGAAACGTGAACTTGAAACATAATGTGAACATGAAAATAACATAACATGAATGTGAGCTTGAACATAACATGATATGAACATGAACTTGAAACTTAACATAAACATGAACATAACTTGTACGTGAGCATAACATAACATAACATGAACTTGATCTGAAACTTGACTTAACGTGGAATTGATTTGAAACTTGACTTAACGTGGACTTGATCTGAAAC
Organism: Carya cathayensis; assembly: GCA_011037825.1. Lineage (NCBI taxonomy): Eukaryota > Viridiplantae > Streptophyta > Magnoliopsida > Fagales > Juglandaceae > Carya > Carya cathayensis. Next base: position 354,466 of record QGSO01000556.1, read on the forward strand.
TTATTCTTATCTCATGGGGTCACCATGATTGCTTATTCTTAACTTCTTGACATGAACTTGGAATCTTATTCAATAGACTTAATTAATAACGTGACCATATGGGTGCTACACGGGTCCCCTAGAGCCGGGTGTCCCTGCCGATTATCGCATCACAACACAAGTATCTACACCAGCTGTGAATGCGTTAATACGTACTCCACAGTTGTTGTGGCTCCACGTATTCTACATGTCACAATTGATGTGTCTCACGTAGTGTATGCTCCACAGTTGTTGTGGCCCCATGAATACACGTAAAATAAAATATGGCACCATCGGCGTTAGTGTCTGGCACGCTTCGGTGACCAGCTAATTAGGCCCCATTCGCAACCTGTTGACTGTACTTCGTCAACCCAGGGAATTTCACACCTATTTAGACACTCCAGCATGAACAAAGGAGTTCCACTAGGATATTACCCCATCCTAGCACTTAGGGTCGTGATTGACATGAATAACTTAACTTGAACGTAATCTGAAACTTGACTTAACATAAACTTGATCTGACTTCTTTACTTAACATGACATACTTGCAAATGATGAATATTACATAATATGACATACATGTAACATATGACATACTTAACATGGCATACTTATAACATATAGCAACATATGACGGAATAGATTGTGTAACAGATAAATATTCGTGACAGAATAAGTCATGTATAACAGATAAACATGTAATGACGTGGCATTGCATGACATATATGATAACATACATACATAAATTGTAGTTCCCTTACCCATCATACATGCACAGTAAACTGATAGTAAGTTAGAAGCTAACTTACCTCGATCGTCACGTTCTACGAGAATAAGGCATGAAACACGAGAAACTGTAAGAAGTCATTCTAAAAGTTAGAAATTTAATTACTAACAATTAAAAACATGAAAACAAGCTAACTTAGAGTAAAATTATCATTTTATCCTCTACATGTGGGAAAATAACTATTTTTCTCCTAACTTAAGGATTTCACATCCTAACTCCAAAAATTTCTAAAATTTTCATTCATCATGTAAATTTTGTCCTAAACTCAAATATTAACTCAGAAAGATTTAAAACAAATCACAACTATGGAAAACACACTATGGCCGAAACATCCATAGGCTATTTCTCTTGATTTTTGTTGCAATTCCTTCCAACTTCAAAACTCATGCTTAAACCAAAATTTTGCAACAAAGATCTTCCTATTCTAAGTTTACAATCATACTTAAAACATCCATTTAGAAAAAGATAATAATCAACACCAAACTTTTTGTAAAAAGATCCAAACACTTAATCACAAGCTTTGACCCTAAATCAAAACATCTCCAAGAATTCCAAAAATCAAATCTTACTTCTAACAAATTCATAACATCATCCTAACATCAAACTAAAGTCACCAAAATCACAAAATAACACTTGGAGTTTTTGGTTTTACACTTAGTCCAAAAACAGAAACTTTTTCCTTAACTAGTTTTGATAAATCTCTTGATCAATGGCTTAAGAAAGTGAGATCTTCGAAATCAAGCATCACATGGTTTAAGAATGTGTCTTAAAGAATATCCAACCATCAAAATTAAAATCACATGGCTAAAAATCAATAAAACATAGATCTAACCCAAACACATCAAATCTTAGGCCTAACCGGAATCCTCTTGCATAGAAAAATCATATCTTTGAAACTAATACTAAATATCTCCAAAATAACGTCCTACCATGAAAATAAGAGACTTAGTATAATCATATAAAAATATTAAAGCCTTTAGAATAAGATCAAACCTCGAAATATTCAAACTTTCTCCAAATAAAAACTGTTTTGCCACTTCCAGTTTTCAAGTTTCTAGATCTAAAAAAATCTATCATCAAAAGCTTTAGTCATGCAACAAAACCTCAATGAACACTCTTAAACACATGCTAATAACACTCCATAAAATTTTCGGACCAAGATATGTCCATTAGCTTGGTCAAAAACTCCAAAACATATCATACCCTCCAGACTCACGCCTAGAATGACCTTTCCATGGTTAAAAATACTTTTTACCAACCAAATTCTCATGTAATGATACGAATAGTATCTCTACGGAAACTATACTCAAAGAGGAAAAACTTTTATGAAGGACTCATTGTGTGAAAATACTTACAAAGGGCTGAAAAGCTCCACGTAAAAAGACCCAGAAATCTGCCCGAGAGAGCTCTCTTGGGTTTCTCTCTAAGAATGGGGTGAAGAAGTGATGAAGGGGAAGTAAGTGTGTCTTGTACGGTTCATGAATTCTGTAGGGGGAAGATATGGACTTGAATGACCATTGATTGGAGGTAGCTATGTGACATAAAGTGGAGAATAAAGAGGGGAAATGACTGCCTGCAAAAGCTGTGAGGCATGGAGGTTGATGGGATGGGTTTCTCCATCTCATCAAGGTACTATTGGGTGCAGCCAAGGGAAGTGAATGGTCTGCCATGTGGGGGAGGAAACTTCTCCAAGAAGCCTTGCCAAGGTGGCCAAATTCGTGGGCTTTGGTGGGCCTCAACCAAGTGGGCTTCAATTTGGGGTTTAAAGGGAGTTTGGTTAGGGTTTGAGATGCTTTCAAGCTCAAATCTAATTTTTCTTGGCCCAATCAAATTTCCAAGGTTTAAAAGGTTGGATAAAGATGTCATAACAAGAATTTGAGAAATTAATAGCATATGGAAGTGATTTAATGAAGTGATTAAACACAATGCTAGAAATTGGATCAAAAAGGGTTTGAAGGCCAACTTTAGGGTTTGGGGAAACCGTTTAGGGTTTCGGTTTCAACCAAGTTTTTGGGGTTTCAAATGGATTCCAACCATTTAGGGTTTCACTAGGGTTGAAACTCTCTTTGATCTGGCTCAATTTGGTTGATCAGATGAAAAGGGTTTTGCTTAGATGACATGATCCCAAACCTTGATTTCCTTCACAAATCCATCTAATGGTTCCTCTTTGTGCCAAGTGTCTAATACAATTCATTATGTGTGGCTAAGATCTTGCCAAGTGTCCAAATAAAACTTCTCTAACCTAATTTGGGCATTCCACACTGTGATTTTGAAAACATTGCACTTAGTACGCTTATCGAGGTTATTATTCACTCCAACAAAAAGCGTAATAAACTTAGTACTGGAAAATTCTAAATATTCATATTAACTTACAGTAAAAACCGTTTACCAAAACTCAATCTCAAAGTGCCCCTATAAATAAATTTACAGTTTCGAGCAGCAGTTTCGTCCAAAATTATGAAAATGGGTTATTGCGCTATAAAATCCTAAATATTCAACTGTGTCTAGTGGTGTAGACTATAACGTATTCTGACACTTCTAACTACCTTAATGATCGGTGCAAAACTGTAAGTGCACAATATCGTAGTTTTATAATAAAGTGATAAGAAGAGTATCGTTCTCAGGGATTGGTACCTTACTTTTGCCAAATACCAAAATTATACTAATCTCGATTTTATCTAGAGGAATCACTAAGATTTTTGGAGTTGCAATTTAAACTAAAATTGACTCAAAGAGAAATACACAAAGGAAATTAAACTGACGTTTGAAGATCAAATTAATGGGAAAGAAAACTTCTAGGAAAGCGATTTCACCTAATTCTTCACTATGCTTTTCTCATTCAACTAATTTCATTTAATTCTTTTTGTTGATTAGCAAATCTCTAATTCATCCAACAGCCTCTTTCGATAGTCAATTGGAAATTATTCTTGTTCATCAATTCACACAAGGATATGCAAATTAATAAAGCAAGAAATCAATAGGACCAATGATTTAAATACTACATAGGTTCATACAAGTCTTTCGATCTCTATACTTACCTATGCTGAAATATTCAAGTTCTACCCTATGATTCCTCTTTCGATAGCAAATCACAAGATTAAATATCATCTAATTAATGGCCAGTTAATTAGAAGCAATAAATTCAAAATAAATCAGATAAACAAAGAGAGAATTGCATTAAATTAGCATAAACAATCAAGCATAGTTCGGAATTAGGTTACATCGTTTTCCTAGAATAAAGAAATTTAGCTCATGCCAGAAATGGAATTCAACATAAACGAATTCACCATAATTGTTCTAAGAATATTGGAAGAAAATAAACGCTGAAAAATACTCCTTGCAGCCGCAATTCGTCTTCAAAAACTCAAGGAAATGATTCAATGCTTTTCTCCCGTCTGTGATCGTGTATGATTCCAACATACGTGCAATATGTGGAATTCTTTTTCCAAAACAGATGAATTGAATCCTCCTAGCTGTGTTTTTCTGTCCCAAAAAATGTTCTCCAGCCAAAAAGTACGGTCATAAAGTGAAAAATCACTTTTATATGGTGTGACGGCGGAAAACTCTAGATCTGTCAAAATACGATGTTCGCTCGAGCGGGGTGTCGAGCGAACATCGAGCGATCAACTCTGCCTAACTTCGCTTGAGCGGCTTGTCGAGCGCACCTCGAGTGTTCAACTCTGTCTGATTTCGCTCGAGCGGCCAAAAGCCTCCGCTCGAGTGAACTTGTTTTCCCGCATCCCGCTCGAGCCCACTGTCGAGTGGCAGTCGAGCGTTTGAATCTGCTTAAGTTCGCTCGAGCAGCCAAAAGCCTCCGCTCGAGCGATGTTGTAAATCTGCAACATGAAATTTTGCAAGTCATCACTCAAACAATTAAAATCGCATTTCTGGCCCCATAGTGAGTGATAACACTAATTATGTTGACAAACTAAAACCTGTGCGATTGATCGATTCGTGAAAACTTATAGTGCTTTCACGAGATTTCTGAAGTCTATAGAAATTCCACTGTAGAATTTCTAGCGGGCTGTTACAGCTCGAGCTCACTATCGAGCTATAGTCGAGCGTTCGTCTCTGCTTGACTTCACTCGAGTAGCCAACGCCTCCGCTCAAACAATGTGGACCAAACTCCACAGTACTCAACACTTACTTAAAAATGATAAAAGAAATATGGTCTTGAAGACCAAAAGCCAGTGACATAGAGAAGGAGTACTTGCACACAAACAACAATCACATATATAAAGAACAAGCTATCTCAATTCTTAGAAAGAATAAGCTAAACTTTGCAACATGGACTTGGAACACCAGCTTTGTCAAAACAATATTGGTAGATATTTACAAACTTCAAATGACAACAACTATAGGAGATAAAATTTATTAGAACCACAAAAGATTAAAAGAAGGAACTCGGTTTTTCCTATGATCTATGTTGCCGAAAATTCAATGAAAAAAATACACATCATAAGCAATGAGGCCATGTTTACATCCAACAATTACCACAAAGCCATCTAGTCACCAACAACTACACTTACCAATGCATGTATTTAGGGTTCAATGCAAGAAGAAGATAATGGTAGAATCTGAAAACAGAATTTGCAAGATAAGAATCCTTCAACATTATCATAGCCTACTGAAAAACTTGCCACCCGAACCCCCATCACCAAGGCCAACAACACATCACAAATTCTACACTCATATCTTTATAATTTTACATTTCTAAACAATCACTCATGAACTAAGGACAAAGTGTACTGGTCTCATAACAAAAAGAAGAACCAACAAATTTCCCAAAGGTTCTATCAGTAGGATATAAACTTGAGATTTTTTCTCATAAATTAGCAAAGCATGTTTCTTTAAACTAAAACAATCAAAGAATGATAATAAAATGAAAAAAAGATTATACTCGCAAAACTTGGAGAAATCCTCAACAACTCAATTCCAAAAAGCAGCTGAAGAAAGTGAAAAATAAACCACAGCACAACCAATAAATCTAACATAAATCACGCATATTGAATTCAACTATAGATCCTTAGGTAGTAGCAAAAAACAGCTAGGAACAATACTAGCAGGGTGATCATGCAACAATGCAACTACTTTCTCCTTGATTGCTTTACTCATAATGCACTCCAATCTATGTATTGGTTTCTGAGTTACAATAAAATCAATTAACATTCAGATAACCAACTATTGGAAGTAAAATTTGCAGGTAGTGTTGAAGTTTTTTCAACTATTGGATCCAAGCATCCCCACAGCAACCAAAATTACATTTGGTAGTCAGGAAAATTAAAACATATATGTTAGCCGAAAACCCAAACTCAAAACAGTCGTAAAAACTTTCATTTAGTTTTGTCCTTGCTTCATCTCCTACCAAATTCTCAGAAACCAAACAGACTGCTTTTGTAATCAGCACAACAAAAAAGAATCAAATAACAATGAAACTAAAATAAACAAACAAACAATGTAAAGCCAATCGTTGTCCCCTTTCCACCATTTACTGAGCAACCAAAATAGAACAAATCGTACTCAAAGCAGAGATATCAAATTGAGGCATAAACAAGAAAAAAGAAAAAAAAAAGACGAAAGGGAGGAGACAGAGAGAGGACGAAAACAACATGATGAGAAAATGAAGCAAACTGACTGAAAGGGGGATTTTCTAAGGATCTCACCCTAGATCGCAAAATGAAGAAACAAAAATTAAAACACATACATATACAAGTTTATAGAAATGCATGGATAGTTCGAAAGAGAGTACCAAATAATAATCGGTCGAACAGGGAGTAAAATGCATCAATCCTCAATCCAATCTCACAAGAAATTGGGAGGAAGAAAATGGGAGAGGAGAGAAATAGAGAAGGAGAGAGCAATGGAAAGAAAAATAGGCAAAAACCAGAGAAGAGAGAATCACTTACAGGCGAGAAGGGCCTTTCCGTTAGTGTTGCATTGCAAGGGAGGGGAGGAGAAGAAGACGCAGGATGAACGGGGCAATCGTTAGGGCGAGGGAGCGATGTAGATGTACAGTCGGTCCTCAAATATGGGGACCATCTGTAGCATGGAAAAATTTCATCTCCATTTTGGGGATTGGGATGGAGTGAGATAAAGATGAAAACCCTAAATTTTTCCCCAAATTATGAGGATGGGGGTCAGATGCAGAACGAGATGGGGATGCTCTAAGATATATTATATATATACAATATTTTTTTTTGTTTTGAAAATGAACTGGATATCATTCATAGAAATAACTTACATCAAAGAGAAACTGCAATCAAGGAACTGATTGCTACAAAAAATTACACCATATCATTTGACACGATGGTCATAATACAAGAAGGAACAACTTCTAAATCGTAAATGTCTTCAGGGCAGTTCATAGCAGCCTTTGCAAGGTGGTGAGCTGCACTGTTAGCCATTCTGTAGGTGTGTGAAGTAGTCCATGTTGTAGATGAGTCTAAGATTTTTCGAGCATCACTAATCAAAAAACCTCCCAGACTCCAGTTGGAGGAATTATTCTGTAGACTGTCCACAACTTGCTTTGAATCACCCTCTAAACAGACATGCTTCAATCCTATATCTTTAAAAAACACAACAGCTAGCAGCAGTCCGTAGGCCTCTGCATCAAAAGGGGTCCTTCTAAAATTCCTGTATGCTCGAAGAGCACCAATAGCTAGCCCTTGGAAGTCTCTGATAATGACTCCTAAGCCAATTTTTCCTTCATCCTCCTTTATTGCTGCATCCCAGTTAACCTTGTACTGACCCTGAGGAGGTTTGGACCACTTGTGAATGACAGGTGAGAGGTGGGTCTGGGGTATGTTGGGAGTTGTGATAGATGTTTTGTATGAGGTTAACTCAGCTCGGGCTTGTTGAGATAGGATAGTATGGTGCTTGAAACCTTTTCCATGAAGGAAGTCATTCCTCCTGGTCCAGATTCCTCTGAGAGTAACCGCCACCTCTTCTAGCTCTAAAGTATCAACGGTTTCCACTAGTGCAGACCATATATCAAATATTAAGTGACTATGGACGTTCATCTTTTGCACTTTCTTGCATCCTTGGTTCCAAACATCTTTTACTGCAGCACAACCCCAAAGAACATGGCCTGAAGTTTCAGGTTCTTGCCTGCAGATTGGACACAGGCTGTCTGGGATGATTTTCCTTCTGTTCAAGTTGGCATAAGTGGGTAAGGCCTCAATGCAAGCCCTCTAGATGAACATTTTGACAGCAGGGGCTAGTTTTAGTTTCCAAGTAACCTTCCAAACTGTTTGGTCTTTTGTTCTGTTTGAATAGTCCCATTTTCCTTTATTAACCAAGTCTCTGTGAAAGTGGTAACCACTCCTGACCGTGTATATGCCATTGTTTGTTAACCTCCATATCCTCCTATCCTCTCTTCCACCAATGCTGATAGGAATGGATTTGATGGCTTCCATTTCTTCAATTGAGAAAAGTTCTTGTAGCAGAGGATCTTTTCATCTTTTTTGGTTGGGTTCAATCAAGTCACTTACTGTCTTGTAGCTGCAGCTTTGTGGCCCAGGGGTGTTGACTTGTAATGTTGGGAGGGAGGGGATCCAACAGTCAGACCATATGTTGACACTGTGTCCATTACCTATTCTCCATAGCAGGCCTTCCCTAAGTAAGCTTAGCCTTGTGTAAATGCCTTTCCATGCAAAAGAGGGATTATTGCCCAAAGGTGCTTCTAATAGGTCCACCTGGCTGAAGTATTTCTGTTTAAGAACCATAGAAACCAGTGAAAATGGATTTTGCAATATTATCCAACCTTGTTTTGATAGCATTGCTAAATTAAAACTTCTGAAGTCCCTGAAACCAAGCCCACCAGATTCCTTTGAGTAGCTGATTTGTTTCCAGCTTATCCATTGGATCTTTGAAGTATCTTCATTGTAACCCCACCAGAACTTTCTAAGCAATTGGTTCAACTTTTTAGTAATGGATGCAGGTAGGAGGAAAATGCCCATTGAATATGTTGGAATTGCTTGTAAAACTGCTTTGAGGAGTATTTCTTTGCCTGCAGCTGAGAGGTGCTTTGTTTTCCAGTTTGTTACTCGGGCCCAAGTTCTATCAATGAGGGAATGGAATGCAGCCACCTTTGTTCTACCCACCACAGTAGGTAAACCCAGATATCTCTCAAAGGAACCCTTAGATTTTACTCCTGACATCATAAGGATTTGTTGTTGTGCCTCAGGTTTAGTGTTTTTACTAAAAAAGATAGAGGATTTCTCTTTGTTTAACACCTGCCCTGAGGCTTTTTCATATAGGTTGAGGATGCTTAGCACATGGTATAGTTCTTGGTTATTGGCTTGAAAAAATAAGAGACTGTCATCTGCAAAGAAAAGATGACTCACTGAAATTGGGCCTCTACCTAAGGAACAGCTGTGATATCCCTGCAGAATTCAGCTCTATTAAGCAAGGAAGTGAGAGCTTCAGCACAAATGATGAAAATGTAGGGAGATAAGGGGTCTCCTTGTCTAATGCCTCTTGTGGGTATAAAATTCTGTTGGGGCTCACCATTGACCAAGATCGAGTAAGATACAGAGTTGAGGCAATTTTGGAATAAATTGACCCAATGTTGAGGAAATCCCATCTTAACCATCACTACTTTCACAAAAGCCCATTCTACTCGGTCATAGGCCTTACTCATGTCCAATTTGAGGGCCATAAAGCCTCTCATTCCCTTCATCCTTGAGGTCATTGAGTGCAATACCTCGTAAGCAATAAGAGTGTTGTCAGAAATGAGTCTCCCAGGTACAAAGGCACTTTGATTCAGGGAAATTATGGTGGGAAGGATGCCTTTCAATCTGTTTGCTAGAGTTTTTGACACAATTTTATAGAGGACATTGCAAAGGCTGATTGGTTTGTACTCAGCCACTATCTCAGGTTTCCTAACCTTGGGTATAAGGGTAATATAGGTGTCATTAACCTCTTGTAGAGAGGCCCCTTGATTTAGGACTTGAAGAACAAAGTTAGAGACATCCTTTCCAACCACTAGCTAGTGTTTTTGATAGAAAAGAGCTGGGAACCCATCGGGACCAGGGGATCCCAGTGGGTTCATTTGAAAGACTGCATTGGTGACCTTCTCGGATGTAAAAGGTTTCAATAGTCTGTCCTTCATTTCTACTGAGATTTTGGACTCCAAAGCATGTAAACATTCCTCTATATTGGAGGGGGAAGAGGTAGTAAAGAGAGATGAGAAAAAACCTGTGAATACACCACCTATTGCTTCCTGTTCAGTGACCTCTCTCCCATTATGGTCCTTGATGCATTTAATAGTGTTTGTTTTCCTTCTTTGGTTTGCCTGCATGTGGAAGAAATGGGTATTTCTGTCTCCCTTCTTGAGCTAGTGTTTTTTAGCCCTCTGTCGCCATATCAGATCTTTCTCTGCTAGTGATAGCTCGATCCCCTTTTGTAGGTGTTTCATAATGTCCAAGTGTTGACCAGTTCCATTGTTTTGAAGTTGACTAACTCTGGCCATTTGCTGTGCTGTCTCTCTTTTGTCATGATCCTTGTTCTTTTGTCTCCATTGCACCAAGTCCCTCTGGCATGACCTCAGCTTGTGTCTCATTGAGCTGGCTCCATAACTTCCCAAGTGGCCTTTCCCCATGCTTCTATTATAACTCTCTGGCAATCCTCTTTCAGGTCCCATGCAGCGTCATATCTGAAGATAAGACCTCTCTTGATCCTTCTATGGTCCAGGTTCTGTTTACAGATGAATAGTGGTGAATGATCAGATTTGATTGCAGGTATTATGGTGCATGAAGCCAGATTATGTAGGTCGCTCCATTCCTTGTTTGCAAAGGCTCTATCAATTCTTTCTTTTATGAAATCATCACCACCTCTATTATTGGACCATGTGTATTTCTGCCCCTGGTAATGGAGGTCATTAAGGCCACATAAATCGACCACTTGCCTGAACTCCTCTATCTGTTTGTATGGCCTGCTAGCCCCTCCAAATTTTTCCTTTTGGTGTAGGATCTCATTGAAGTCCCCAGCACATAGCCATGCCATCGAGGTAGCAGGTTTGAGCATCTGAAGGAGCTTCCAGCTCCTACTTCTTTTGGTTGCTTCTGGATGACCATAGAAACCTATAAATTGCCAAGATTGACCAATGTCTTTATCCTGAACTAGAGCAGTGGTATGCCAACGTGAATAATTCAACACTTTCACACTCCATTCTTCCTTCCAAAGCAATGCTAACCCTCCACTCAGTCCCACACTGTCCACAACCAGACAACTATCAAACTTTAATGACCTTCTAACCATATCCATCCTTTGGGTGCTGCATTTAGTTTCCACCAGGAAAACTAAAAGGGGGAGCTTTTCCTTAGCTAGTTGCCTAAGGATTCTAACTGACAGAGGGTTCCCAAGCCCTCGGTAGTTCCATACTAAGATACTCATTGTGGTTGGCAGGGCTGGGGGCCAGCCTCTGCCATTGAGTTGCAGTTTTCATCATTTTCTCCGATTCTCCTAATTCTTTTTGGGTTATGGTCACTGTGATTATTATTTCTTTTCCTTTCTCTATCTTCCCTGCTTCCATTTCTTAGGTTATAGTTGGTTGACTCAGCAAGGATTTTACCTGAGTTTCTCTCAGGTTGAATGTTGTTCCCTCGAGCTTTCCGTTTCCATTTCCCAATTTTTGGCTTCTTGTCACTGGAGCCAAGTTCTTTGCATTCCACTCTTCCTGGTAGGCCACCACTCAACTTGACCTTGACTTGGACATTAGTGTTGCAGGTATCATGCTTTGTGTTAGGTTCTAGAATTGCTTTACCAACGTCTAGTTCCATCCTAGTGGGATATCCCATCCCCACTTGATCCGCATATTCAGCTACTAAAATGTGATCCTCATGTAATCCCAGGGGCTTATTTGGAACCAGGTTTTGACTTTTTGTTTGAGCTTTTTATGAAGACTTACTGTTTTGGGGTTCTGTGCTGTCCTTTCTTGAGTTTCCCTCTGTCAACCCATGCCCTTCAGAGTCTAGCATGTCCCTTCCCAGCTTGTCTACTGTAGTCATCTTATGTTCCTTTGCAGGTGCCTATTGCTTTGCCTACTCGTTCGACTTAGGATCTCCCTCCTCATCTCTCCATCTTCCTCCCTGTCGTTCCCGTTGAACCTGCTTTTGATCATCTGAGCCACCATATTTATGGTTGTCAAATATATTAGTGTTTTTGGGTTGAGCTCAGAGCCATGCTCCAAACTGCTGTTTTGTTTGCTCTTCACCTTGTTGATCAAATCTTGGTCTCGAGCAGTTTTTTCCTTTGTGATACAGCACTCCACAGTGAAAACAAAAGTTCTGGAGTCTTTCATATTTGAAAGAGATCCAATATTTCTACTTATCAAACATCAACCACTTCCCTCTCAGGAGTGGTTTATGAAGGTTCACGGCAACCCTTACACGCATACATCTTCCCCATGCTAGTCCTTCGGAGTCAGCTTCTACCCTGATCACGACCCACAGATGTTGCAAACTGGGCCCCGAGATCTTCGTTCATTGCAGCAAGGGGGAGGTTGTGTAGTTGCACCCAAAATGGTTCAAAACAGAACTATATAGCATTAATGGAGATAGATTCATCAACCTCCAAAAGGGTCAATAAACTCCTGTCGAAGAACCATGGTCTTCCACTCAGAACTTTTTCTTTATCCATTATATGTTGAAATTCAATCAAGAAACATTGGTCGCCTAGTTCCTTGAATCTTACCCATCCTTGCAATCTCTAGACTTGAGACATAGTTACTCTGAATGCCTCACTGTTAACGTTCTTTTCGATAAGAGCTCTTCCAATAATGCTGTGTTTCCCACGTCTACCTCCCTCCAGCTCACCTTCTGTTTTAACATGGAAAGTTAAACTTTCCTCCTTTGATAAATGTAGTCTCTCCCATCGGTTGGCAAGCTCATCTATCTCCATCCTCTTGAAAGAGAAATCGTTTCCACTAACTCACAAACTGTGAGATCTAAGCTTCTGCCAGAGGCAAAAACACTAGAAACCTCACTCTAACTCCCGGGAGCAGAGAGCAGAGAAGGCACTCACCGTAGACCATATATATATACTAGTCTGGAAATTTTTTATTAATACTAATTTTAGTATTATATACTAGTATTAGTAATATAAAATGTATTTTTTTTACCTGTTGTACTTATATATATTATTTTCTCATTATTATATATTTCATTTGAACGAACACCCTTACCGTTCGAACTTATACCCTTTCCGTTCGAACGAAATGACATTATATAAGTCACGATACAGTTTATTCTTTGTTCTTTCGTGCTCTCTCATTCGAACCAAGGGATCGTCCCTCCGTCATTCGCAACCACAACGCTACCACCAACTCTGACCAAGTCCTCAAATCTCCAAGAACAAGAGATATGGGTCCTCATCTTGTCCGTTGGATTATCAAGAATCCTTGATTTTTAAATTCGAAATGATTGAGTCGACTCAGCCATGTTTGTTTGGCTCAATTTCGTTCGAATGGAATTTAATGTCATTCAAATGGAGTTTAAGGTTAAATGGAATGTAAGGTCATTCGAATGGAATTTAAGGTCATTTGAATGGAATTTGAGGGCATTCGAATGGAATTTAATGGCATTCGAAATAAATATGATATTTGCCAACACTTATTCGAACGAATTGGAATCCATTCGAATAAGCAGTTGCCAAACACTCGGCAAATAGCATCAAACTTCTTCACTTTAATTAGATTACATAATTATTTTATGGATCAACAGTATACTAATGGCAAGCAGCAGCGGAAGAAAACGTTCCTGACCCCAGACGGGCCAAAGTAGCATAGTAGCTACTTCTCAGTTGGCCGTGAGGCCTATACTAGTTGAGCGGGAGATCATTCTGGATGACTTCTGCGACCTTACTTGAGAGGGAGGGAGCATACATGACATCATCACTGATCGTGGATGGACATAGATCTGTCGATAGAGGGGCACAACATATCCTGAGATGGTCGGTGAGTTTTACCGTGCCATGGGAGAGCAGTCCGGTGATGCTCTGTGCTACAACTTAGTGGTCTGGGGAGTGAGTATTATCTTCTCTCCCTGCGTTATTGCTGAGTTCTTGATCTACAACGGGAGCTCGATGCATATCCTGCAGCAGCAGTGGCAGCATAGAGAGCAGCGACTGCACCATCTGATGAGAACAAATCAGCCGTATCCTCATTGCCAACACAAGGTGTAGAGACTACAGAGCTGGATGTTGGCTCGGATGATAGCGAGAGCGGCGATGAGATACCTGATGATAGTCTCACAGACGATCAGGTTCATGAGCTAATGCGAGACCCTTCAGCTCCTCCATATGATGGCAGTAAAGTAATCCGACAGGCCGACTGTATAGCATTTTTCAAAAGGTATAACACTGATTCGAAAAAATACAAGACTGATTTCAGGATCGAGCGAGCCAGATTTTTGTTACGGATAGCACAGAGGGAGCCGATTGATCTGGCATTGTATTTCTTCCTCCGCATTCAAACAGAGTCACGCTATTCGGGTAGAGGTAGTCTACCATTTGCATTGTTGATATCTAACCTCTACTCCAATTGGGGGTTTCAATGACTTCTAGTGAGCGAAGGTCGCCACAGATGGGGCCTATTAACAAGATCACATTCAGCAAGAGCAGGAGTCACTTGCCAAAGACTCATGCAGTACAGGATTTGCCTTCGCCTACTGATCCAGCTTCTACTACTGCTATCCATGTTGAGAGATAGCCTGTTGGGGCTAGTTCGGATGAGGTACAAGCTCTATTGGCTGAGCACCACCAAATTATGAAGCAGGAGTTTATTGAGCCCATCATAGAGAAGCTTAAGGACCTGGATGGACGCTTATATACCTTACAGGAGGATTTTGATTTACTTAACAAATAGATATTGTTAGTTATTATTTTACTCTTTTTTTTATGTTGTATAGAACGTTTAACTCCTAATTAATGTATAGTTTTTATTTTTAGTGTTTACTAGCCTCTTTATTGTTAATTATATTTTCTTTTCATTATACTTAATGTTCACGATAATAGAAAAAATGACACTATCTTTAAAGTAATATTTATTTAACTAAAATACTTTTAAATTAATTACATAAAATTAATTTATGAATTCGTAAATATTTTAATTCATTGTAAATCATAATATATAATATATAGACATTTTTATTTACTTTGAAAATGATAACAAATTAATAGAAAAAATATGTATTATTACAATTTTAACAATATATTATTATAATTAAATAATCATGTTCGAACAAAGTAATAGCCATTCGAACATATTATATTACATTCGAATAGATTAATTATCTATTCGAATTAAATTTTATTAGTTTGAACGGTTTAGAATTTTGGAGATAATTTAATTCGTCCCAGAATCTCCGGTTCAAACTAATATATATATGTTCGAATGGATTTATAAGGTTTTCCATGTTTTGAGATGAAATTTAAAAAGTACTTTTAGAGACGAAATTTATTTCATCCCTAAAAATCAAATTTGTTGTAGTGGAAAAAGTTAAAAACTTAAAAAAAATAAAAAAATGTCTCTACTCTTAACTCTGACTAGTGAAGACCACGCGCCAACATTGAGGATAGTGATGAGGAGTCTTTCGAGTTTCGATCACATACCCTTCTGAATGTTCTTTCTTTAAATGTCTCTCCCAATAAATCTTAGCTCTCAACATTTGCAAATAGAGTTCCTCTTCGGGCCGGTGTCACCTATAAACGGCAGTTATCGGAGACCAATTGGAAGCTGCCACGTAAGTGTTTCTCAGTAAACCATGTAACACGCATAGCAGGGGATCACTCTGCTTCCCCCCTTTTCGCTCGAGCTCCAGACTGAAAATCTCTCTCCTTCCCTCGTCTCTCTCTCCGTGTACTCGATCTCTCTCCTTCCCACTCCCTCACAAACACCATAACTCGATTTCTCAGTGCACTCAATTGAGAGACCCACCAACAAAGGCCTGTGATCAAAGACAAACCCAGTAACCAAATCAGTTCAGTGATCTCCCATGGCAAATTAAATCAAATCCTCATATCAAATAACCATTTAAAATAATATAAAATCTAATCAAAGATAGGTTGGAAAAATGAGAAAGAGTAAAGATGAAAGGGGTGTTGAATGTCCCGATGAAATTTTCTTTTTTCTAGGTTTAGAAGGAGGAGATGGAAGATAAAGTGGTAGCAAGGGAAGTGAAGCTTAAGGCGAAGACGAGGGTTTGCCGATTTGTTATGGCTTTGTAAGACTGATAGGCAGACCCATCTCTCTTCCCCATGTACAGTTTATAATCCCAAAACAAAATGCCATTGTCATCATGTTCATAATTCCCCCGACCCATTCCTACAAACTATTTATTTTCTGAGATTATGAGAGAGTGAGAGAGCACAGAGAGAGGGAGGGTTTTCACCTTTCCGAATCGACAGAGAGAGCATAGAGAGAGAGGGAGTTGCAAATTCATTCAGTAATGGAAGAGGAAAAGAAAAACAAGATAAATCTGAGATCAAGATCTTCTGTGTCATTGTCCAGCCACAAGCAGTCAATCACGGACATAAACGCAATATTAGGATAAGGATTACAATTTTGATCTTGGGCAGTTTGAGTAGACCATTTTACTTTCAGATTTCGAGTTAGGGATTTCTGCAAGGAAAGAGACGGAATGAGAGAGAGAGAGAGAGAGAGAGAGAGCAAAGAGCAGAGAGAGGGGGATCGAGAGATTTGCGCCTCCTCAGTTCCTTCATGTACCGCACACGTGGTAGACCGTCATTGGCTTCCAATAAATGAGAGTTATAGGAGACACCTGCGGGAAGGTTTTCTCTTGCAAATATCCCTCAACCTCTTTATATTTCCATAGTCTGCAATTTTTTGGATTCATAGATTTGCCCATTCTCTTTGTTTGTTCAACTGTCATATTTTTTTATATCTTGCAATTCATTTCAATTTTACTATCATTGTACCGGACCTCAATAGGTCATATCTGTACTAATTTTTGGACTCGTCTGAGAAGTGAGATGATCTCATTTCATCTTAAGTAGGGCTGTAATCGAGCTGAGCCGAGCCGGTTTTTGGCTTGCCGAGCTCGGCTCGACTCAAAATACTCGAGCTCGAGCTCGAGCCCAAGCTCAAAAATTTTTTTAATTATTTGTTCGAGCTTGACTCAATAAGCAAAACTCTCAACTCGAGCTCGAGCTCGAGCTCAAGCTCGTCCCACAAACAGTTCGAGTCGAGCCGAGCTCGAGCTCGAGCTTGATTTTTTTTTTAGAATAAGCTTTAATAATTAATAAATTAAATAAATAAATAAATAACTAATATTAAATTTATACAACTAACAAGTAGAACCTCTATTAAATTATAAAATTTTTAAAAATTTATAAATAATTAATATCTAACTAGTTTATATTTATCCAAAATAACAATATATATATGTTTACATATATTATTAACACACACACTTAATATGATCGCATATACATATTTCATATATGGTTCCTACATATTAGTATATGAAATTATTGAATTTTACAGACTAATTATTATACAAATTATAAAATATACCTATGAAGTATATTCACTATATAGATATAAGTAATTAAAACATATTATATATTTAATTATAAAAGTGGTATGCTTATATTATTAGCTAATACATATATACATGCATAGGTGTATATATATATTTATCAATATATGAATGAGTTTTAATCGAGTCGAGCTAACAAATCGACTCGAGCATAAACGAGCGAGCCTAAACGAGCCTTAGCCAGCCGAGTTGAGTTTTATCGGGTATGTGTCATTTACAAATCGAGCAGGTATTTGCTTTAATGAACTAGCTTTTTTTTTTCACGAGTCGAGTTCGATTTGAGTTTAACCGAGCGAATACCGAACGGGCTATCGAACAGACTGGTTCATTTACATCCCTAATCTCAAGACTCTTCATAATTTTTTTTTCCAAACATCACTCATAATTTTATAATATTTTATTTCAAAACTTTTTTTTTTCTTTCTTTTTTCAAAATTTAATAAAACATCTTAACTTAAACTATTTCACTACTATTTATAGAATTCTCCATTCATTTCATTTCTCAAACAAGCCCTTATTCTACTTAGCTTAATTTCGTGTGTTATTTATATTTAGTTCAAGTACTTCATGATTTCACTGAAGTATTTTTTTCTTCTGTGAACAGTTTGATGCGACACCTATTTATTTTGATCAACTTTATTTTTGTAGCAATGACGTTGATTGAAATTGCAAGCTTGCTAGGGAAAGACTTTGAATTTAGTTGAGTCCGCCCAAATTTCTTTTCTAAACTTTCTAGATTAATATCATTGATCTTTGAGAATTTATTTTCTTTAGAACTTTAGAATATATCTTGCCGAAGATAACTACTTGCAACTATACCTAGAGGCTAGAGTTACTTATGGCGCCCATGACTGACAAAGTAGTCTATTTATCAGTTTTTTGCTTATGCGTACGTGTAGCTAAGAGGCTATAGATAACAGATAGTAGTAAGAAAGTCATGACAAAAGAGCTGTGCAAAAGCCAGCCATGAATTGTCAAGTTAATACATATTTTTTTTCACACTTTTTCACCAATATATTAATTATTATCATTGATAGGTGAGTTTAAGAAAATAATATAATATTCAATATTTGGAAATTCTACATGCATTGCTTGAAATAGGAATGTGAAGAATCACTTATAAAGAAAAATTGAACCATTTAGAGAAAAATGCGACAACATTCAACCATTTAAAGAAAAATGTCAAATATAATTACTATGAATAAAAAGTATGTGGTGTGTATTCCGATTAAATCGACAAATTGCAAAAATGCTAGGAAATGTTGCAGCGTGTAAAAAAGCTCCACAAGATGCATCCCTACGATTTGCCACCCATTTCATTGCCATTGGGAGCCTTTGCAAGCGTAAACACGTACGTACGGCTTGAAAAAAAAAAAAACTCTTATCAGATTCGTGGGTGAATTTAAGGTTAGCTAGTTCCAAAGAAGAAAAAGAAGTGGAATGGATCGTTTCGAATGCGTCCCTGAGAAAGATGAATTTTACCTTCAAATCAATTGAGCCACTTGTGAAAGTCGTCCAAAATATTGATAGTGAATAGCTCATTCCAACGCTAAAAATTTATTAAGACATGCAAAAAGACAAAAGAGAGTTCAAATTAAAAAGCGTATGGCAGTCATGATCGAGCAGGAGAGTATCACCCTTTTTTTTTACCATCATTGAGAAGAGATGGGAAGACCAACTCCATCATCCACTTCATGTAGCATCTTACTTTTTTAATCCATTGCTTCGTTATCGAGAAAACTTTATGGAGGTATTTGTTAAATTTATTTTATCTGCACAAGAAAATTTCAAAAGCTCATGTACAAAAATGTTATTATTTTTATTACTATAATTTTCTTAAAGTATAAGTTTATTTTCAACTAAATAACTCTTTTGTAAATTGATGAATTTGTTAATGCAGAAAGACTTACAGAACATGCATTGCTCAGGAATCCATTGGATGAATGGGTTCAAGGACATGATCATTAAATTGTTGAAGAAGCCAAAGTATAGTAGATTTCTTTTTATTCTCAATAACGAATATGATCTAATAATTTTTACTCATAACTCCATATATGTACGTAGGACCCAACTGATGATACAAATACTATATTTAAAGATGATGGTCATCTTAACACAAGTGATCCAAACTCTTATGTTGAACGTGGACCTTATTTTGTGCATGATGTGACAAATTTAGAATTTGGCTTAACATATAAGCATTCATCTACGTACACATGACTTGGTAGATGCAAGACTTAACTTGGGCGACGACCGCGATTGAACAAATTAAAAACTGATAAGGGGATATGATTTTATTACATGTTTGAAATCAAAGACTTTTAGTTTAGTATTTCTATAAGGTTTTTTTCCCAACTTGTTTGATTTTTATAATAATTTTTTTCCAATTAATCAATATTTTTAACTCATTTATATATTATTTTAGATGTTTAGAGCCTTTGGACTACACTAAGTAGTTTTTTATAAATATTAAGTCATCTGATTCAAGATTGTTATGAATCCCCCAATCACTACAAGAAAAACGAGCTTTTGCGACCAATTAATAGTAACGAAAAGAGTATTAGCAACCAATTTCTACTCTTTTCGTTACTATTAATTGGTCGCAAAAGTCTGTTTTTCTTGTAGTGAATTCAATTTGTTGAATTGCCCAATTCATTGAATTGGTCTTTACCCCCCATTCTGAACTCGATTATGATTTTTTGAGCCTTGTATTCAGTATGAAATACATGTTACGATATATTTCTTTTCCTCAAAGAGCATATGTTCCTATTGAATATTGTGCAAATCTTAGTACAAACATCATTTCTACTTCTAACCCAAGTCTTTAATTTACTCGCCTCCAAAGTACCAAAGAGGATCTCGCATCTAGCTAACTACAAGCTACATAAATTGTAGGGCGTCCATGCATGATCCTCTTAAATATGAAGGTCCTCATCTAGCATCCACTAAGACAACATATCTTTTGTCATGCAACTTTTCTCTTTTTGGATAAGTACCAAGAGATACAATGTCTCATCGATGATTTTTACCTTTTCATAGTGCCAATGACAATCATTCGTACGAGTGAGCCAATTTAAGTCTGTTGACATGTCTTGTTTGTGTGTACAAGCCTTACTATATGATAAAAACAAATTGAAACAATATCATATTACATTAATTAATATCTCAAAGAAAATTTTACATTTCTTTGTCAACTAAAAAAACTATAATTACAATTTACGCAGTCATAAAATCCCAACATGAGTCGTAAAAGCATCTTTCACTATCGACTTTGTAATGGGATCATCAACCATTCAACTTGTAGGAAGATGTTTAAGAATCACATCCTTTTGTGACACCATATCTCTAATAGAGTGGTATCGAATATCAATGCATATTGTTCTTCCATCATTATTTAGGTCATTGGAATATGCAAGAGCAGCTAGGTTATCGCAAAAAGTCATCAATGCATCATAAGTACCTACACCGATGTCTAGGTGCTGAGGGAACCTCCTTAGCTGAGCAACTACTTGAATTGCTACTAAGCATGCTATGTATTATGCCTTCACAGAGGATAAGGTTATGCAAGGTTGTTTATTGTTACTCCATGTAATAACGTCATTGTTTAGCAAGAAAACATACCCAATTGTAGATTTGCGCTCATCTAGGTCACTACCCAATCAACATTGATGTAACATTGCTGCTACAAATCTAAACCTTGATAGCACAATATATAATTTTCAGTTCCTTTGAGATATCTCATAATCCTCTTGATTGCTTTCCAATGAGCCAGATTGGGGTTAGATTAGAACTTACTGGCCAAGCTAACTGCATAATATATGCCTGGTTGAGTACACATATTTATGTATATCAGTTTGCCAATAGTGTTAGCATAGGGAACATGGGCCACCTTTTCCTTTTCTCTTAGAGTCTTAGGACACATTCATGGCATAAGTTCGCCTTTGGTAGTAGGGGTGTTAATATGTTTTCATTCACTCATTTGGAAATGCTAAAAAATATTCTTTAAGTCTCTTGAGAAAAATACAAAAGTCTTTTTGAATAATCTCTAGAAATCTTAACTCCTAAATGTATTTTACTTCATCCTTGTCCCTCATCTTAAATTTGAGAAACAACCACTCCTTACTGGCCACAATCATTTCCAACCAATAGAATATCATCAATGTACAATGACAAAAGTACAACACTCATTCGAGATAAGGTCTCTATGAAATTTGAAATACTACTGTCTAAATTATTGCTTTAGGCCATATATATATCACTTGAGCTTGCACATTTTATGCTCCTAACGTTTGACTACAAAGGCCTTAGGTTGGTCTATCTCTTCATCTCTCTCCATTGAGGAAAGTCATCTTAACGTTTATCTATTAGAGTTCCAAATCTAAATATGCTACTATGGCTACAATTAAGTAAATTGAGGCAAACCTTACTACTGGAGAAAGACTTTCCTCATAGTTTACACCATTTTGTTGGGTATATCCTTTTGGCACTAAAAGAGCCTTATACCTCTCATTTGACATGTCTGCTTTACATTTAGAACCCATTTGTTCCCAATGACATTTTACCTTGGCAATAGGTCAAGCAAATCTAAGACCTAAATAGTCCTCATAGACTCATTTTATCATTTAGTACTTTCATCCACTCATGTTTAGTAGAAGATGTGAGAGCCTCTTAAATAGTCATAGACTCATCATCATCTTGTAGAGCTACCATGAAAATTTCTCCTTTAATTTCAATTCAATGATGAGGAACATTTCCACGTGAATTTCTACATGGTTGAGGCTATTACGGATGACCACAAGTGATGCATTACCAGTTAGTATTACCACTTAGAGCCAAGTCACTTCTACTATTCCTATGAGCTCAAGAAATTCTCTCATTCTCAACTATGATACTTAGAGTGGCTTCCTCTTGATTCACAACTCTTTGGAGCTCTAATTAGAAATACATTTTCGATGAAATTCACATCTCGTGGCTCAATTTCAGAAGCAGTTCTGTCAAGTTCTTCACCGATCAATACATGTAGTTTAGAGTGGTCAAGGTGCCTTATAAGATACACTTATTTCATCTAGGTCCCATATTTATGAGAAGAATCATGAAAAAACTTCGTTTAACACCATGGCCCTAAGTTAATCAAGTTGGTTTTCTCATCGGTCCAAAATTCATACGAAGTATAAGGTACTGATTTGGAGGACACTTGATTATGGATGCAACCTGTAGTAAAAAATGTGTCCTCCCAATATAATATTAGTAGGTTTGCTTATCCCTTCATCAACCTAATCATCTCAAGCAATGTCCAATGTATACTATACGCCATGCTAGCAGTTAAAAGTGCCTCCTCCAATATAATATTAGTAGGTTTGCTTGTTCCTTTGTCGACCTAATCATCTCTAGCAGTGTTCGATTTGTACGGTAAGCTATGCCATTTTGCTACGGTGTATACGGCAACGTAAGTAGCCTTTTAATTTCTTTTTTATCACATTGCCTTTCAAACTACTTCTGATAGAGATTCATATACACAGTCAGTTCTTAGAGCCTTTACACTCATGTCTAATTGAATTTCAACCAAGATTACGTATTGTCTGAAGCAATCCAACGCTTTAGACTTATGGGAGATCAAATAGACATAACCATATCATGAAAAATCATCTATAAATGTAATGAAATTGATAGCCCCATGTCTTGCCCCCATACTCATTGGGTTTCAAATATCTTAATGGAGTAATTCCAATAGAAAAGATGCCATTGTTGCTTTCCAAATGGTATTTTGTTTAATTTTCCCATCAAACAATGTTCATATTTGGGCAATATGAGTTTAGTGAGATTGCCTATTAGATCTTCTCTAGCTAACCTAGCCATCCTTTCTTGCCCAATATGTCTAAACCTAGTATGCCATTTATATATATCTAAATTATTAGATGCAGTAAGAAAAATAGCATATTCATTCTTATTTGAATAATCCAAATTCATTATCATAAAATCGTTTGGAAGAAAAGCACAACCAAGAAAAATGCTGCACAAACAAATAAAAATGATATCATTTCAAATAAAATATGTAAACCAAGTCCAACTAAAGTAACTACACCAAACAAGTTTCATCTTATTTCGAGAGTGTATGACACATCGTTGAGTAATAAAGTGCTACTGTCTTGCAATTCTAGCATGCATGTACCAACCCCCAGCACCTCCATGCTAGTTCCATTCCTTATCTTGATATCAAGACACCCAATTGGAATCCGGCGATACTTCACAAATCGGACTCTATCTTGTACTATGTGCTTGGTCGCTCCTGAATCAACAATCCACATGGGGAAAGAGTGAGCAACATCACATAACTTGTTACATAAATAAAAAGAGAATAGTCATGTTGTACCTTCTTCTGCTCAGTGCAATCACAAGCAAAGTGGCCTTTCTTTCCACAATTGAAGCAGTCTAGATTAGACTTTTGCTTCTCACACTTACCTCTCTTGCCATACTTAGATGGTCATGGCTCCTTCTACAAACGTCTAGTAGCTACCCCAATCTTGGTGTTGGGCTTAGGCCTAAATACTTTGCATGAGCCAGATTCAACCACATAGGATGAATATTTGGGCTTCATAACCTCTAGGTGTTCAGTCTCAAGTTCCAAATAATGCGACACATCATCAAAAGTTTTGATGTTCTCATTATGCATGAAAATTTTGCTTATCATCAAATGTTGCTCATCAGTTAGATTGTTTTTGGCCACCTTGAGTTTTCAATTCATGGATTGCATTGCTCTAAGTTTTTGTTGTATCGTGTGTTCAAAGAACATCTTGTAGGAATTAAACCTCATGATCAACCTGTGCGACCTCATGGCAAAAGTTCCCTCGAACTTCACTTTTAGTGATGCCACATAATCTGAGCATTGTTGTACTTCTCAAACTCACCGATAAGGTTGTTCCGTATGCTGCTTAACATAGTAAAGCGAGCACATCAATCATTGTTGAGCTAATTCTCAAAGGCCATGTGATCATTTAGCTGTTATTTTGAGTTCCCTTTCTTAGACTCAATTAGGGAGTGAGTTAAGATCTCCAAGGTCTCCTACTCATTCAAGACATATTGAATCTTACGATGCCAAATGTTATTATTCTCCCCATCCAATTTCTCCTCATTTTTCAAGTCAGCAACAATGCTCTTGAATGTGATTTCACTACAAAATGGTATAAATAAGATATTGTGCACACACAAACATTAAAAACAAGTGTTGCACCAACCTAAGTTAAAGGGAAAAATGATTTAGACATGTCGCAAGATCGAAAATTCGCTAAGCTTCCTAGTCATCTATTGCACCATAATGTCTAATTATTAACTTTCAACTTAATTCTTGGGCAAATTTAAGTTGTAAGGGAGATTAAAATCCAATTTAATTTCAACCATACTTCCACTATTTATCACTTCCCAAAAAAATTTGTAGGCCAAAATAAATAAATAACCTAACAAACTTTGCTATAAAATATTTTCATAAATCACATGTTATCAATTAAAAAAGAATTCACATGAAATTTCATATCAAATAATTAATCTCATATAGTAACATGGAATACACAGATAAAACAGTAATATATGAGAATAAATAGTAATGCCAAAAAATAAAATAATAATAATCAAAAATTGTTTTCAGCACAACTACAATAAAGGAATACATCAACTAGTGGGGCACCTACCTCTTGCTGGCCTGTAGGTTTTGGGTTCAAAACCCTTAGTTGTCACTTGGCTCATTCTTCTTTTTTTTAAAAGAAAATTGGATCTCATGACTAAGCTAAAAATTGTCTAAGCCCAGTAATGAGCCACTTGGGTTGGGCTAAAAAAAAACAACTCTGATGTTAGGCTACAGGCCTCTCAAGTTGTACCAAAAAAAAGGGTTTAAGTTTTAAAAAAAATAAAAAAACACGAAAATGGGACCCATTTGACACACTAATGACCCAAGAAGTCATCTTCCTCACATGTTCATGGCATTGTTCATATGAACAACATAACACCCCATTTCCTTAGTTTAAGAATGCCATGTATTTACATAAATAATGTTAGGCAATGGATCTCATAAATTACTATAATAAATATTTATTTCATAAAAAATTTATAAATAAAACATGTTTTGAAAAATAAATTCAAAGTCTTCAAATAACTAAATTGGGAAATGTCTGTTATAAAAACTAACTAAAAAGCCTATAACTAATCTTATCAGTCTGCTCCATCCATGTCTAACCCACCTGCTTGTACTTATCATAATCCTCACTTGGGTGGTTAAAAACATGAAATAAGACTAAAATGAATTGAAAACTCTATAAGAAACCTATCACAACATAAACATAATAAACATAGGTTTTTGATAAAATGTTTCATGCTTGAGATAATTAAAATCATGACTATTCATGCATATACTTATTATATGCATAAATTTTATTATCATAACTGATCTTGATTTATCTTATTTATTTGATTGATTTGATTGGCCAACACACTTAATCTTGTGTGCAAAATTATACACTGGTCCTACATGATGTGGCTACAAGAGGAACTACTGATATGATAGTAATATATCATGGTAGATCACACTTGAATCTGTGGCTTACACATCCACCCTAACTACATTGGTACCATACATCTGAATGAATATCTTATTAATATGATCTTTGTCTTACACTTGATATTATGAAAGCTGAAGTATTTTATGTAATGTTAGATGCATGACATACATAATACATACATAGTTATAAAATGCAAAATTAAACATGATCATGAATTATTATGAATGAATTGTTTGCAGATATCATGACATGTGTGGTACATAAATATTGGCTTCCAAAGAACTGGCCTTATCTCGTAGTGTTGCTTCTTAATTTTCACTTCTTAGTTCGTCACTTTTACAAAGTATTAAAGTCACTAAATTTTTAAAAATATGTGATATAATACTCTATTTAATTACATATATACTTTGAAAATAACATTAATAATTATTTTATTATATTCCAAAATTATTAAATACTAATATTATTTAAGTTATAATAAAATATCTACACTTTAATTTACAACTTCATAAAATAATTATATTAAAATCAATTAACGTAAAAAATGGAAATTCATTAAGTAAAATAGACTTAAATCAGATTAAAGTGTTCAAAATAAAATTAAACTTTTATTTTTACTACTAAAATTTAGTTATAAAAATTAATACTTAATAACTTAACTCAAACCCCTAAGTATTTATTGTAAAAATATAATATTAAACCCAAGGCTTTCCATTATTCTAATAACTCCATGAAATCAAACGCCTTTTCCATATCTATTTTGATTGCCATAATTCCATTATTTCCTTTTTTCTTTTTCAAAAAATGGAAAAGCTCCTAAGCCAGAATTGTGTTTTCCTGAATTGTTCTACTAGGAATAAAAGCTTGAGAGATGATTTTTGGAAGAATTTTCTTAAGCCTGGTCGCCAATATTTTTGCTATCACTTTATAGCATAAATTTGAAAGACCAATAGGCCTAAATTGGTGGACAGTGTTGGGACTATTTATCTTTGGTATAAGA
Organism: Carya cathayensis; assembly: GCA_011037825.1. Classification (NCBI taxonomy): domain Eukaryota; kingdom Viridiplantae; phylum Streptophyta; class Magnoliopsida; order Fagales; family Juglandaceae; genus Carya; species Carya cathayensis. Next base: position 381,376 of record QGSO01000556.1, read on the forward strand.
GCAATGGGAGTATGATTAACTGCTTTGAGAAGTTTGCCACTCATAAAGAAATTGCGAACAACTTTAATAAAATCATCTTTAACAATTTCCCAATAATGCTTATAAAAAAGACCAGTAAAACCATCTGGTCCAAAAGCTTTTTTTGGAAGGGATCTGACGAAGAGTTTTGAATATCTCATTCTCAGAAGGGATTTCACAAAGGAACATATTTGCTTGTTCAGTGACTTTTTCAAGTAAGAGAGACTCAAGATCAGGACTTAAATTTGGATTAGAGGTTGTATACATAGCTTTGAAATGATCCAAGAAAGAATTTTGAATGACATTCGGATCCTTAGTCCAATTGTTTTGACTAAGTTTTAGACAGTCAATGTCAATGGTATTTTGACGTCTTCTCGCAGTGGTTGAAAGGTGAAAGAATTTGGTGTTCAGGTCCGTGGTGGTTAACCATTGTACTCTAGATTTTTGCCTCCAAAGGATCTCTAATCCAAGCAACCATGAAACTCTTGCTCCCCAAGCAAAATGCAGATGAAGCATCAAATGAGACCAACCCTACAAACTGGAGCGAATTAAATCTTGAACCATAAATTGATGTAGCTTCGCAACTATCGGCGTATGTTCTAGTTGGAAGAATCATCTCATCAAGGCCACTTAGTAAACATGCTCTTCATGCAACCATAAAGTCAACATGGAGCTTCTCGCCTAGGCTTAACATAGAAGATTTGGACGTCTATATGTTTCTTTTCACTTTCTCATTTGAGCAGGAAAAACAAAGGGTCTTGGAACAAAGACCATGGAATATAAAAGGATTTCATATGGTCGTTGTTAGCTAGCCACCTGGTTTAAGCCTTCTTGAAGTGAATATAAAGATGTTTGTCTTTTGGGTGCAGATAGACGGTCTTCCTCTGGAATACATGACTAATGATAATGCAATAAAAATTGGTCAACGATTGGAAACCTCATTCAGATTGAAAAAGTAGTAAATCCAGGTTTTTTTTTTTTTGGTCGGTACACACACATACAAGTAGAAATTAATGTGGAGAAACCACTGCCTGAAGGCTTCCCTCTGATGCGTAAATGTAGACCAGCTACATGGGCTAGTTTAAAATATGAAAGACTATCAGAGTTTTGTTATTATTGTGGATGCCTTGGTCATCTCCAATAGGTGTGTCCCTATTTTCAAACAAAAACGGAAGTATCAAATTATGGGCCAAGGATGCGTGCAGAAAGTCAAGTCAGTAAAAGGTCAATTTTTGAGCAAAAATTGTCTCAGTACAAATAGGAAGATATTTTAGAAACCAAAGTTTTATTTCCGTTGACACCGGGTAAAGGGAAGGAATCAGCAACCTAACAAAAGGTTCTATCATCGAAAGGTTCATCATCAGCTCAACATATGTGGCAGTTTAAACTAGATAATCAAAACAGTAATATCTCAGACGTCCATAGAAGGCTCTCAGCGAGATGGAAATGGGAACATGTGGCAAAGAATTAACAAGGGAGAAAATTCTGAAAGATCAAAATACGGGAATTACTCCTACTCATTACATGCCGCCATCTACTGAGCAAATAATACTGAATGCAGATATGATCCAGTCCTTTGAGCTAAATAAAGTTGATCCAACGGCATACAAGGCGCCTCCATCTTTTAAAAGTAGACAAGGTCCTTTAATGCATATCAACTCAAGTAAGAATGAGGCATCGGCAGAAGCTTATCAAAACAAGGAAACGGACAAAAGCCCTTTTCAGCAAATCTTATCCCAATTTGAGAATTTGCAAAGCCCAAACAAAAGTTCCATGGTTTCATTGCTAGTGAGCCCCTCAGGAAGATCAGTCTTAGCACTTCAGCCCAACACAAACTTAGCCTAGTCCAAAAACACGGAAGCCACATGCTTTAATGTCATAGCATCCAGTTCAACCCACCCGTTTAGCAACCCAGCAGATGTCATCAAATCTCCAAATATCTTCAACCTGTCGCACCAAGCCAGCCCATCTCAAGGTAAACCACCAACAAGCAACCCATTCCATCAGCCAACTCACATAGTTTCTAGAGAAATTTTCCAGAACCCCTCATCTTCAAACCAGTTTATCGAAACCCAGCCGTCCTTGTTCCTCTCTTCACACAAACTATCCTTCATTGAAAATTTCAAACACATAACCCCTCCTCCTCAAGCTAGGATTAACTCAGAAAATACTCTAATCATGAAAGATTTCACTACTGCGGGGGAAGGAGAAGACTCAGAGGATGGAGCTAATCACAACAAATCTACATCAGAGGCGATCCTTGGAAAAAGAAGAAATGAAATGGTATGCAGAAAGTCAAAAAGGATTCGATTTACTCCATACCAAAGAGATGAGCTTAAAAAGCTTTCCAAAAATGTTTCAATTGATGATGAGGATGCTGTGATAGGGCCAAAACTGCCACCAAGGAAGAAATGAAAATTTTATCTTGGAATTGTAGGTGTCTTGCCCGTCCCAGTGCAATTAGAAGTTTAAAGGGCATAGTCAGGAACCAAAATCTTGAGAAGATTTTGTGTAGATCAATGTGTCTAATATAGTATGTAGATTAGGTTTCTCTACTATAAATTATGTATATGCTCCTTCCAATGATAAATGGGGGGGCCTTTTGGTACCATGGGTGGATCGACTTGATGTGGAACCAGTTTATGTTCATTGTAATATAATCATCATGTTTATGTATTTGGACCCTATGCACACACCTTGGTTGATTAATTTCGTTTATTGTCCTTCTCAACACAGTAAAAAAAAAAAAAAAAAAAGCTTTTTGGAACAGATTAATGGTAAGTGGATCAAACTTTGAAGGACATAGAATTGATATAGGGGACTTTAATTCTATTCTAAGCCAAGATGAGAAATTTGGAGGTCGTCCTTTTGCTAGTTCCTCTGGTCACTATGGCCCAATGAAGTACATGAATAAAAGTGGCATGATTGATCTAGGATATCATGGACCCAAATACACCTAGACAAATAATAGGAAAGGTACAGGACACATCATGGACCCAAGTTCTCCAAAAGGTTTTATTAAACCTAATAGGGGTCTGAGGCAAGGCGATCCTCTATCGCCTTTCCTATTTATTCTAGCGACCGAAGTGCTCTCTCGACTCATTGCCCGAGAAAGAAATTGTGGGAACATTAAAGACATCTCTATTAGTAGAAACAATCTCCCTATCTCGCACCTTCTCTTTGTTGATGACCTCATCCTTTTTAGAATTGCAAATTGGTCCAATGCAAATAGTTTCAAAAATTTTCTTGAGACATACTCTTCTTAGTTTGGTCAAAAAGTCCACATTAGTAAGTCATCAATAAAGTTCATTGACAATACAATTATTCACCAAAAACAACGTGTAAAGTCTATTTTTTATCTAAAGAATGCTTCTCCAAACATCAAATACTTAGGTCTACCATTGTCACTCAATGGGTCGAAAAAAATTCACTTCCAGGAAATTCAGCAAAAAAAATTTCAAACATTGGAGGGTTCGAAAGCAAAATTACTCTCTCAAGCTGGACGCACCACCCTTATTAAAGCTGTTGCTAATGCTATGCCCTCTTACATTATGTCAACAATGGCCATTCCAAGTGGTATAGCGAGCAATTTAGACGGTGCCTTCATGAGATTTTGGTAGGGTTTCCCAGCTGAAAAATCTCAAAATCTCACACTGAAATCCTGGAATTCTATTTGTAGACCAAAATGCATGGGTGGTTTGGATATCAGAAGGATGTCTGATTTTAATCAAGCTTTACTCTCAAAAATTGGTTGGAAGATACTTATAGGAGAAAATACCATCTGGTGAAAAGTCCTAATTGGAAAGTATCTAAATAGATCATCATTTTTCAATACGAATCGAAAGCCTATTGACTTATGGATTTGGAAGGGTATCCTCAAACAAAAAGAATTCCTAAAAAGATGGCTTTGTTACCAAATAAACAATGGGGTTGATACCAGGGTTTGCATTGATCTTTGGATTCCAAACAACTTAAATTTTACACGAACTCCAAAGGACACAAATGTTCCAATAGATCTTTCTCTTCAGGTATCGGAATTAATAATGGAAAAACCTAGAAGATGGAACACCGTCCTACTACAAGCCCTCTTCCCAAAAAATTCTATTGGTGAGATTGAAAAGATCCCTCTTGGTCAATATGACTTCCAAAATATTACTGATAAACCTATATAGATTTATCATAAATCCGGTGCATTTAATGTTAAATCAGCCTATGCTAACACTAGCATATCTCACATTCAGGATAGGATAGAGAACAATAACACTCAAAAAGAAATGTGGAAAAAATTGTGGAAGTTAAAGATTCAGGACAAGCTTAAGTTATTCTATTGGAAAATCTTAAACAACATCATCCCAACACGAGACAAAAACCAATGGATTAAGTGTATTCTAGACCCAGCTAGCATAATAGGAATTCCAAAAAAAGATGAACATCACTTTCAGATTTTTGCTATTGTGGCTATGGATAGTATATGGTTCCTTAGAAACAAGGTCCTTCATGAAGCTTTAAATCCTAATTTACCTGAATTTGTTTCTCCCACCAAAATTTTTTTAAAGAACACTGTGATGCTTGGGGCAATAATCAAATTAATCCCAGCAACTCATCAGAGCCTCTCCCGGTGGATCATTGTATTCTTACCTTTGATGTTGCGGTCAGACAAAAAGAAAGTACAGCAACAGCTATTTGTAGAGCACCAGATGGTTCCATTATCTTTGTGACTACAAAGCACATTTGCAGCACAAATCCTAATCAAGGTGAAGCTAAAGCAATGCTAATAGGAATCCAAGAAGCAAAGGAGCATCAAATTTAGAAATTATTGATTGCAGGGGACTCACTAAACACACTAATAGCTATCAAAGATCATAAGTATGTCCCATATTGGACCACACAACCCATCATTCAAGATATGAAAGTTGCTCTCAAAGGATTTCAAAATTGGGAGCTTAGAAAAATACATCGAAATGAAAATCAATGAATGCATTCCATTGCGCAGTGGACTACCTCCAACTTTATGTTTGAAAACATTCCCCTTATTGTAATCCCTCTATCCATGTTAGATTTCCATAGTGGGAAAGATCCACCTATGATGTTTTAATATCTTTAATGTTGTCTGTAGAAATACTTTAATATTTACTAATAGTAGATGCAATGTTTGGATTAAAAAAACATTAAAAAAATTAAAAAATAATAAATAGACTAAGCCCAACTTAAACACAATCTACTATAAAAATAAGTCCACCGTAAAAATACAAGTTGAACTTAGGAATAAGCACAACCTAAAAACAAGGCCCACGTGAAATCAGCCCAACTTAAAGGTTAGAGGCCGTTTTTGTAATACTTTGGACCTAAATGTAGAAAACATTTTCAATTACAGATAACACGTGACAGGGCAGCAGGGGCAATAACATAAATTAATCATTACAACCTATACATTATAAGTGCATGTTTGGAATTGCGATGGGAAATATAGCTTATAACTTTAGGACTTATAACTTATAACTTAAGTAATAAGTTCTACTATTAAAAAGTTATTTACTATTTGGTAACCATATATTTAAAGTACTTTCAAACTTGTTACGTTTGTTTGTAAATAAATTAAAAAAGTACTTTCTGAGGTAGAAATGACGATTATTTAAATTTTTAAAGATTATGATCATATCCTTGAAAGTTTGAAAATTGTAATTATCTTAAAGTTGTACGGATATTTTTGTTCATTGACAATCTTTTTAAAATTTAAATTACATTCTGCATTATCCCAAAAAAGCACATTTGAGGAAAAATATGTAACACCCAAACGATCTAATTTTTTCATTAAAGAGCTTTTAAGAATATTTAAGCACCTTTTTAAGACTCCTAATGCAACCCCAAACGAGCCCTAAATACTTTACGAGGGCTACACAATATTTGCTAAAAAGAAAAACCATTAAAAGACATCTACCCAATATTTACTAAAAAGAAAAACCATTAAAAGACACCTATTGAAAGTAGGTTGCATATGCCACGTACATTGGCTGAAGGACATTTTTATAATATTGCACATGCTTAACCGAAAGGGGCTTGAAGGCCCACTATCCATTGGAAAGCAAACAATCACTTGAGAGAGGAAAGGAAAGAATGTGTGGCAAGGCTTACCGAGAGAAAAAGGCATTGTGCAACACCAAAAGAGAAAGGGAGCATGCAGTGAAAACAGATGTCTGGATTGAGGTCAATGGTGGGGCAATTGGTAGAGGAACACTATGGTGAGAATGGGTTAAGACTGTGTTAGATTCTTGTTGTAATAGTTGTTGTGATTGTGATGATGTAACAAGGATTCAGTGAAGATGCAAATAGAAGCTGCAGTAATGAAGAGAAGGGGCGTAAGGAAGGTGTTTAATAAAAAGTTTCAATAAGCCACACGTTTATTGATAATGGAATACTTCGAGGGATTCCAAACCTCTATATAAGAGAGTAGCCTTAACAAATTCCATATGATTCTTTTTCATCCTTTCGTTTACCTCATATATGAAAACACTACTTACACTGTAACTAACTTCTAACACTGATAAACTAACCTCTAATAAACTAACCTCACAGGCATTGAATTGCATTGTTTTGGTGTTTTTAATCCCAAAACGATGTGCATTACAAAGACCCAAACAACACACTCTATTTATCAGTAAAACATGCTATGTATTGTAGCTCTTCAAACAACAGCTTACCTTCAGTCAATTCCCAAAATGCACTGTTTCATAATACCCAGCGACATCATTTCTACTTCTCCCTTACTTCACTTTAGATCACTTCGTAAGATTAGAACCCTTCACTTTCATCACTTCACTTCATCTCTTCTCTTCTTCTAGGTTTCCAGTCGTTGGTGTCCGAATAAAGTCCCCCCTTCAAAAGCACCTTGCCCATAGGTAAAGGCCTTGTAGCCGCCACAGCAACTCCCAACTGCTCTCCTCTTTGCGAACTCCCACCCACTTTAAGCACCTCCGTGACAGTCTGATCCCCATGCCTCCTCGTTCTTCGATCAAGTACTTGTTCTAGTTTTGGCTGCAGTTCACCAAGTTGATCTGTTGGAAGAAGGGAAATAAGGATTTGAACCTGGGACGAGCTTCTTCTTAAGGTAAGAGATGTGAAAGGTTGGATGGATTCAAAAGGCTCTGGGTAACTTCAATTGGTAAGATACTTTACTAATCCTTACTTCAATTTGGAAAGGCCCATAGTATCTAGGGGCCAGTTTCTTGTTACGTCTCATTGCTAAAGTTTTATGTCTGTAGGGTTGTAGTTTCAAATAAACCTAATCACCTGTTTCAAACTCCCTTTATGTCCTTTTTTTTTATCCACATAATGCTTCATTCTATTCTGGGCTTCAATAGCTTATTGAATTGATCTCTATCTCATAAAAATTGGTCAGCTGACTCATTGGTATTGGTTCCTGGAACATAGGAAAGGAGACTGGGGGTTAAAAACCCATTGACAGCTTCAAATGGGGACATTTTAGTGGCTGTGTGGTAAGTTATGTTATACCACCACTCAGCCACGGTGAGCCACTGTGATCACATTTTAGGTTTCACCCCTACATAGCACCTTAAATAGCATTCAATACTTTTATTCAGGGCTTCAGTTTGGCCATCCATTTGAGGATGAGAAGCCGAGCTAAAGTCTAGTGAACACCCCTAAGAGTGGAATAGGGCTTGCCAAACGAACTTAAGAAAACTGGATCCATTACAGACCTAGGAAATCCGTAAAGTTTAAAAACATTTTTCGAGAATTATTCAGCTACAACTTGGGCAGTGTAAGGAGGGGACAAAGCCATAAAGTATGCATACTTAGAAAAACAATCAACAACTACAAATATAACGCTAAATCCCATATAAATAAGCAACCCATCAATGAAATCAAGTGATATATCAATCCAAGGTTGTTTTGGAAGAGGTAAGGGCTAAAGCAACCCTACTGGGTGTGAGGTCTCATACTTCACAACTTGGCATGTATCACATTCTCTAACCATTTGTTTAAGGTCCCTCTTCATGCCCTTCTAGTAGAAATCTCTTTTGGCCCTTTGGTATGTCTTCAAGTAGCCCGAATGACCAGCTTGGGGATTACTAAGCACATACTGCAGCATCTTCTTCTTGACATCAGAATCAGAAGCCAACACTAGTCTGCCTTTCTTTATAATTAGACCTTGTTGTAAGGAAAACCCCTTAGGAATGCCCTGATTAGACCGCAGTTGCTTAAGCAATTCAACCAACTCCCTAGATTCTTGATAATTCCTTTTAAGTTCCTCAACCCAAAGTGGGGTGGGAAAAGAAATCATAGTAGAACATAACATTTAACCTCTTATAACTCCTTTTCCCTTCGAAAAAGAGCATCAGCAACCTTATTCTCTTTTTCCTTCTCATACTCAATAGAGAAATCATACCCTATCAACTTTGTTATCCACCTTTGTTGGGCCTCAATACCCACTCGTTGCTTAGTAAGAACTTGAGGGTTTGCTGGTCAGTTTTGATATAAAAGGCTGCCCAAGGAGGTATGGCCTCCATTTTTGCACGGAGGTGACAAGCGCCAACAGCTCCTTCTCATAAGTAGATAATAAGGGGGCCTTACCTTTAAGTGCTTGACTTTAAAAACTAATGGGAGGTCCTGACTGCATCAAATTTCCCTTCCACTATCATCGCACTCAATTGTAAAAGGCTTGCTGAAATTAGGTAATTTCAAAACAGGGGGATGTGAAATTGCCTGCTTTAAGGCCATGAATGCCTTGCTGGCCTCCTGGTCCCACAAGAAGGAATTCTTCTTAAGTAAAGATGTAAGAGGTGCTGCAATCAGCCCATAATTCAGGATGAATTTTCGGTAATACCCGGTGAGCCCTAGGAACCCTCTTAAGGCCTTAACATTCTTAGGCTCTAGCCACTCTATCATGGTGGCAATCTTAGAAAAATCAGCCATTACACCTTCAGCATTAATTTTATGGCCTAAATAGTCCACTTTCCCAACTGCAAATTGACATTTCTCTTTTTTTTTGCATACAAACAGTGATGTTAAAGCATGGTTAAAACCTGCCTTAGGTGAATTAGGTGCTCCTCCTGAGACCTACTATACATCAGTTGATGTGAACCAGTGGGATTGAAATCCCTTGAACCCACAATTAAATTGAAAACTTACCCAAAAAAGTCAAGAATCAAGTCAAGAGGATCTAAACCCATTGAAATCTTGTTTCAAGAACCTAGATTTGGTGAGAACACCACAAAGGTTTTGCCTTTGATAAGTTCATAGTTCAATTAAGAACAAATAGAGAAAACTGAAAAGTTCTATGAAATTTTATTCAATGTTAAAACTTGTGTAAAATGCGGCTACAATGTTGTTTTTAATCCATCCATGAAACCCTAGGCCAACTAAGGCCTTCATTAATTAAAAGACATGGGCTAAACATTTTCAAGCCCAAAACAACCTAAACTATATGCCTATAGCTAATAAAAGAAGTCCACTTAATGAATTAAATATAGAAACATAAAATATGCTCACACACCTGTACTTATTAAAATAAAGAGTCTACACTAAACCCTAGGCTATGTCACTCCTCTCTATAGCTTGTATTACATGGATTAAACTTGATTCTTCTTCTTTCAAGCCCATCTTGAATGTTGGGTCTTGCTCGATGAATTTGTAATCTCGGCCCAAGTGGATTGCACTAATTTTTACATTGTTTTCTTGATTTTCTTAGCTCTTAACCTTATGATTGGCCACTCTAAAACTTGCAATAGATCCTTTAATGATACTTGTTGATTCTCATCATTACAAGTTTATCATCGAAAAACACAAACATAAATTTCCTCATATAGGGTTTAAATAAATCATTCATCAACTCTTAGAAGGTGGCTGGTGCATTGGTGAGGCCAAAAGGCATCACCAAAAACTCATAATGACCATCATGGGTACGAAAAGGCGTCTTAGGAATTTCACTAGGCACTACCCTGACTTCCTGATAACCCAACCTTAAATAAATTTAGAAAAGATCACCGAGCTCATCCAGCAGTTCACCTATTACTAGAACAAGAAACTTTGCCTTTACTTTTTCTTTATTTAGTGCCCAATAGTCTACACAAATCCTCCAACTACCGTCAACTTTACAAATTGCAAAATAGGGGAAGAAAATGGGCTAGAGCTTGGCCTTATCACTCCTGACTTCAATAACTCAGTTACTATTTTTTCAATTTATGTTTTCAGGTAGTAAGGGTATTGGTAGGGTCTACTAGTAATGGGTTGGATACCTTCCTTAAGGACTATTTGATGGCCATTGTTGCGGTGTAGGGGTAACCCCTTAGGTTCACTAAATACCTCTGTAAATTCCTCCAGCAGATCATAAATTTCTCCATCTACTACTTCAGAAACATTTTCTTCCCTTTCATCACAAATGATTCGTAACAAAATTCCTTTACCCTTAGCAATATTGGCCTTGAGCATTTTTTGGCTATCCTCCACAACTGAAGAATTTAACTTTAATCCCTTTAACTATATTGTTTTTCCTTCCAAAACAAAACTCATCAACAACTTCAAAAATTTCCAATTTATTGGCCCCAATCTCTCTAACCATTGGACTCCGAGTACAACATCACAACCAGCCAAATCTAGTAAATGAAGAGGAGGTTTTAGTAAAGTACCTTGTACCTTCATGTTTACGATTATGCACTTTCCTTCACTGCTTAGGCTTTGGCCATTAGCAACCTTCACCTTCAAATTAATTCAATAGTCCACTGGCAGCTACAACTTAGAAATTAAGGTGGAATCAACAAAATTATGTGAAGTACCCGAATCCACTAGTATAACCACTTGCTCTCCCATGATGTTTCCCACCAAATGCGTGGTTCTAACTGTGGGAGTTCCAGCAATGGCAGCCAAAGAAATCTCCAATTCCTCAAATTTGTTTATAGGAACTGCCACCTCTTCTTCTTTCTTATCTTCCCCACACGCCTTTTCTTCTTCCTCTTCCAACAATTCATGTTATCTTGTAAAAGGTTAGTTCTAGGGGTTTTACAAACGCGGTCTGGGCTCCATTTCTCCTCACAGTGGTAGCACAACACTTTCCTTCGCTTCTCATCCATTTGCATGGATGACACCTGCTTAGTAGTTCCCCTATTTTTTTACCATTTGCTGTAATTGTCACTAGAAAATAAGGTGTGTACAGAATTTTCTACCATCTTTGTTTGTGCTTCTCCCCCATAGGCCTATTGATTTTCTTAGTACTCATGAGATACTCTTCTTGTATTCTTGCAAACCCATATGCTGCATTTACATTGACAAGGTTGAACATCTTAACGGGAATGTGTATCTCATCTTTCAAGCTGCTGAGAAAACAACTCAAGTTATTAGCATCCAATAATCCCCTCAAACAGTTGGACAAGGCCTCAAACTGGGCCTTATACCCCGCTACAGTGCTAGTCTGCTTTAGCTTGGTCAATGTCTCCATGGAACCGTTGTATGCTATCGGGCCAGAATGAAGAAGCATAAATCTGGTAAATGTCTTCCAATCTCTGCATTGTCCCCCCTCCACAGTATCTTGGTACCACACAAGAGCCTCTCCTTCCATGTGGTAAGAGGCCATAAGCATCCTGTGAGCAAGAGGAGTCTAATGAAATTCAAAGTAATAGTTTGCTTTAAAAATTCAACCTGCCAGGTCATTTCCTTGAAAATGAGGAAACGCGAGCTTGACCCCCTTGGAAATTAATCCATATGTTGTCCTAGTTCTCTTGTTCTTGATTAACCTCATGTTGAGGATCGTGGTTATGGTGGTGCGGAGTGTTTGACTCACTCAAAAATGAGTAGCACAAAGGCTATCCCAAGTGCAGGAGGATGTCGTGTAATAATTAGGAATAAATTCCTAGATCGTCTCCTCAGGGAAAGTTACTCAAAAATTAAACTCGTTGAAAAAGTGTGAAAAACTTCACAAAGAGAAAACAAGTGGATGGTATGTGCAATGGATGGAGAGGTTACTAGTCATGGACTAGATTCATATTTTTAGATTTGTTTGTCGGATTGAAATGTAAATGACTAATAGATTAAATTCAGAAATTAATGAAACTAAATTAAGAATTAAACTAAATTAGAAAGTAATTGACAAACATGCACTAAAAATTTAAAATGCCCAAAGAAATGAAAGATTAAATAAGTGAGAAAAATAAATAACACGAAATAAGTAAACAGAAAATAAATTGCCCAAACTTCTAAACCAAAAATCTCAAAAGTATTCTATAAACTTTAAACTGAAGTTAAATAAAAATAGAGAATAAAAAGTCTGAACGAAAATTCCCCTTCACCATTCAATTGAAATTCAAAACAAAAAGAACCAACTTCTCATGTAACACTCTTGAAAATTAATCTCCAAACCTTTAATGAAAAATCTAGAACAATTCTTTATTCCATGAAATTAACTAACACACTTGCAAGAATTTAAAATATTACACATAATGAAATAAAATTCTAGAGTAATTCTTAGCACAATTAATAAAAACTCTAAAACAATTCTTTAATCCATGAAATCACTTAATACACTTGCTAGAATTTAAAGTATTACACTTAATGAAATAAAATTCTAAAGCAATTCTTAGCACACTTAATAAAAACTCTAAAACAACATAGCATTGCAACCAAAAGAAAAAAAAAATTTCAAATACTAAGACTTGAATTTTGCATTTCAACACAACTCCATCTTTATTTCATTCACACATCCCCACCTACTAACCAACTTAAAAATCAACTTAGCAACAATTAAATTATAACTTGACCAAAACTTCATGCAAGAATTAAAGTAACAACAACTTCACTAAAAAAAAACTGCTACGGAACATAAGAACAACACTAAAACAAAGCATAAAAATTTCTCCCTACTCCACACGTCCAACCCCTATTTAAAGAACCCTTCTACCACTTCTTCAATGTCCAATTTGGTGGAAAAATAGCAGCACATGTTCGGTGGAAAAACAGCACATGTTGGATGACTTTTTCAATGATCAATTGATGCAGAATTTTCGGTGGAGAAGCATCTGAATTTCGATGGAAAGAACAGCACATGTTGGATGACTTTTTCAATCATCAATTGATGCAGAATTTTCGGTGGAAAGAGCAGCTGGATTTCATGGAGACAGCAGCCTAATTTTCTTGACTTTTTGTTGCTCATCTTGTGCAGAATTTCGGTGGAGGGACAGCAGCCTAATTTCATGACTTTTTGGTGCAATTTGTTTCAAGAAATTGGTGCTGTCCGAGTGCTTCAATTTCTGCATGTTCGGTTTGATTTCCAGCTGTGTTTGTTCTTTATTTTTCTGCATCCGTGAGTTGTATGTGTTGAGCTTTATTTTTCTGTTTTGAATTCCAGCCGTGATTGTTGATTTCTTCATTCTTTGCTTGACTTTTCTGCATGTGCGTGAGTTTGAGCTGCTGCTGCTTCTTCATTTTGCATCCGTGAGCTGCATATGTTGGTTGATGAGTTGCTTTCTGCAAGTGTACCGTGAGTTTCATTTCCTTCATGTGCTTTGCTTCTTTTAATTCACTCCAGCCGAAATTCTCACAATCAACTCCACAAACTTTGTCACTCTACAAGTCAAGCACGGCTCTTCCTATAGAGAATTAAAATTCCACCGATTCTACACCTCAAACCAAGCACATGGAACCTCTAATTTCTTTCTAATCCAACCACCCTTTTTTTATTTCTTTTCTTGTGCAACTCTCACCAATCCAAATCAAGGCATTTTAGCCAACATCAAATAGTTCCAACCGGATCCCATTTGAATTTTATTCAAGCTGAAAATATGAAGAAAGAAATAACACTTAAAAAAAATAAATATCAAAAATATGTTATATATTTGAAAAGATATTGCCCAATTATATCTTAGTTATAAAATTAAGCATAAACATGATATTAATCAATTAAAAATCACAACTCGTATTTATGCTTATTAACCATTTTTCCATCTAAAACCAATAATAATGTCATGAGGAATTTAAAATACATTGGTTTTAAATATTTAAAATATGCAATATCTCAGCTCAATCAGTGTTGAAGAAGGTTCGCATCATGTCCTTAGTTTCTTGCACATCAACTTTCAACTCATTGATGGATTGTTCTTGGTGGTCGACTTGGTGCTGAAGAGCCTCCTATTATTGGTGCTTGGTCCTTGTGTTATCTACCATAGGATCGGTGGATACTAATACCAAATGCTAGATTCCTGTTGTAATAGAAGCTGTGATTGTGCTGATGTAACAACAATTTGGTGAAGATGCAAATAGAAGCTGCAATAATGAAGAGAAGGGCCATGGGGAAGGTGTTTGATAAATGCTTCAATGAGCCACATGTCTATCGATAATGGAATACTTCAAGGGATTCCAAATCTCCAGACAAGAGTGTAGCCTTAACAAATTCTAAATGACTCTTTTTCTTCCTTCTGTTTACCTCATATATGAAAACACTAATGACACTGTAACTAACTTCTAACACTAATAAACAAAACTCACAGGCAATAGAAAATGACAGTAAATGAAGTGCACCGTTTTGGTGCTTTTAATCCCAAAACGGTGTGCATTACACAGACCCAAACGACATACTTGATTTATTACTAGAAACGTTGTGTATTGTAGCTCTTCAAACGACAACTTCCCTTCAGTCAATTCACAAAACAAATTGTTTCATAATACCCCCATAAACACATTGCTTCATAATACCAACGACGTGGTTTCTACTTCTCCCTTTCTTCACTTCGTAAGAACATAACCCTTCACTTTCATCACTTATCTTCATATCTTCTCTTCTTAGCCGCTGGTGTCCTAACAGATTGTCAAATCAAGAAGGCAACAGGAAGAAAAATCAAAGACAAAGATCTCATCGAGAGAAATGATACCATGCGACAGTGAACTGATGATTGTCTTAGTGAATGGCAGTGAAAGCTTCTATGGTAGCAGAGAATAATTCTAGGCTTAATTAGGCCTTTGAAACTGTGGAGAAAAGAGAGCGAGATCCAGTATTGGAGACTCATTGAGACAAAGAAAGTGTGGTAGATCTGGGGTGCCTGAGCTACAACGGGAGGTGGTCGGCTAGCAATCTTTGTGCAATCTAAAGTTTTGTGATGTCTTGGTTTGAGGAAAGGAATGCTACAATGTTGTGAAGGTGGGTTGTTGTGTTTTGAGATTGCAAAGGAAGAGGATATATATATATACATATATAGGAGGAATCTTTCGACTTGTTCAACTCAAATTCAATCATTGGCTTCTATGGAATAAAGACTCGATCATGATCACCGAGAAGAGAGGGAGGGTGAGGAACATGAGAATCTGTTGTTTAAACTGTATATGGAAGCAACAGGAATCGGCTTGATGAAGTTGTATAAGGAAGCCGTTATTTATAAGACGATCACTACAAGAAAAACGGGCTTTTGTGGTCAAGTTATTGCAACGAAAATACTATTCACAACCAATTTTAATTGCAAATAGTATTTTCGTTGCAATAAATTAGCCACAAAAGCCCGTTTTTCTTGTAGTGGATAGTTGTGGGGGTGGGTAAGATTTTAAGAAACGAGAGTTTTATTGAAGAATCAGTAGTTGATTTTAAGGGAACTCGGTCAGTGGGTTAGGATTCAAAACTTAGTAAAATTTAAATTGATGATTTTAAAATTAGGAGTATTTAAAACTGGAGATTTTATTACATTTATCCTTTAATAAATGAAATAATAATTCTATCCCGAATTAAAAGTGTTTATGATAATATAAAAAATAATGATAAATAAGCTAAAATTATTTTATTGTCCTAATTTTCGGGTTCGTATGTTATAAACAATGACCATGAAAAAAAGGAAAAACCGCAGTAGTGAAGCACCGCTGCCGCCATTGCTTCTACATGTATGATGCGACCAGGCTTTTCTAATGCATCACCCTATGCAGCACCACGGCGCGCGCGATACCTTTTGGTGCCTTCCGCACTTCTTTGTGGCTGCTGCGATGGCATGTAGCACCTGGGCATGGTGTTTAGGCATGTGTCATGAGTGGTTCATCAGAGTTCCTCAATTTTATAAGGGTCAAACTCAATTTTGTAAAAATGATCATTAACATATTAACAGAGGGACTCTCCTTCATGGCGGTTCATGGTAACAAGGAAAAAAAGGCAGATGCTTATGCATGAACATAAACTCAGATGAGGAAAAACAAATTGGGCATATATTTCACTCATCAACAAATAGAGAGACAGGACTGAAAAAATAACAGTGCCTCGCTCTCAATAAATATAACCAAAAAAGACATAAGCATGCTTATAACATGAACAAAATAGAGGTGTAATCTGATCACTAGGAACAACATATTGGCTCTGATACCAATGTTATATCTCCAAAAAAAAAATATATATTCACAGAAAAAAATATCTCAAGCTCAATTTTTGTATTTGTTTCCACAAGTAAATCCTGTTTATAAATTTCTGATCAATCTGAGTTCGTCTCCACACGGTGCGTGAGTGTACTACATAGATAAACTAGATACACTCAAAATGCACACACCCTAGATGCTTTGCCACATAGAATGGGTTTTTTAGAGAGTTTTTTGGAAAATTATAAAAATAATAATTATCACAAATGTTAGGAAGGAGGACTGATTTATAAATAAGTAATGATACCCATACAACACTTTTTACAATATATTTAACAACTACATTTTAAAATAAAGATATTTTTGTAAGGTAATGATACTTTTATGCCGTATTTTATAAAAATACTGCTCATTTTAAAGCATAATTGTATAAAAAATTGTTTTTTTAAAATATTATGTATTCATTATTTTTCGTTATAAATAATCAGTTCTCATTTAGTAACTCACGATTGGCCTAAAAGCCAACCTTCATTGCTCCTTAACTCCAGGCGTACCACCTAGCAGCTCAAAAGGAATGGACGAGGGGCTTGGTCACTAAAGATGCCCCTCTCCTTTATTACACTAGAGATGAAAACTACTAGTATAAAGAAATTAATACATTATGACAAAAATTTAGAGGAGTATTTTCCCCCATTATAATTATTTATTATGTTGTTCAATGTACGTATATACATAGCTTTTTTTGTAATGAAATTAATGAATGTACGTACCAAAGTGTAATATTTGCAAGTTTACTTGCGTCTTCCTTGCTAATTGTATTCTCAGCAAATGAAAAAATGCCCTAAAAATTCAACAAAACAACAAGATCGTAATGGATAAGCTATTTTCCTCAATGGAAAATGATAGATTAATGTCTCCTCATTTTGATTGCTCATTTATTTATTTATTTATTTATTTTTAATTTTTTTTTTTACTTAATAGTTAAAGAAGTAACTATTAGTGTATTGATTATTTTTTGGTTTTTTTTAAATATTTAAAAAATGTGAAAATGAAAAAAAATAAATAGTGAGATTTAGCCTAGAGTACAGGCCCAATGGTCACTGCTAGGCGGCACCCTAGTAGTACCCTTCCCACAATATGTTGATTTTGAAAATAAACATCCCGCGGTCAACTATTTCGAGAAAGATATTTCTACAAACAACATACATTTTGAAAATAATGCAAATTATAAACTATGCGGAAAAAAAAAAAGTATACATTATTTCCTATGAGTTACATTGTGGGAAACAAGAGTTACAAGACATTAGCAATGATTAATAATATATAACTAATCTTTGTGGCTGCAAATAATTTGCAATATGTTCCTTATTTCTCGTACAAGATACATGCTTTAGCTATAAATAGATTCTATAAAAATAAATCTATAAACTGACATAATTTGATATAGTACGTTAGATTGTAAAATCATTTTTATTATAAATTAGATTTAACATATCATATGAAACTATATCAGATTGTAAGTTTATTTTTGTAAAACATTTTTGAAATTGTAGCACTTCTAAAAAATATCTGGACTTGAAGGCTCGTTTCCACTTAAATAAGTTTTATTAATTCATTCGCAACAAAAAGATTTTAGCTTTCACTGTAGTTGTTTGGGAAATGATATTTCCAATATTTATGAAAGGGGACAAGTCGATATGTATAGAAATGTGTTGTGATGGAAATGTCTACCAATCTATTACAAGCAGCTGACAATTTGTATTTGTGGGTCATCTTCGTGTTGTGCCAAATCATGAGTATTAGTTAAAACCCTAACACAACTCATAAAATAACGTATGACATAACATAACCCGTATAACCCATTTAATAGTTAAGTTTGGTTAACCTAAACACAACCCATTTAACTCATTTCAAATAAATGGGTTGAGTTGACTTGTAGATTATTTTGACTTAATTAATATGATTTCATACATACCACATGTATAACTATATAAATCATTCACAATTACAACTAAATTTATGATCAAATATCTTATACTCAATATCCAAACCAATAATATGTGAGAAAATTAATCTTTTTATAGAATAATTAAGCGCTGAAATACTAATATTTTTTTATAAGAAAATACTTTCATTAATCCATAAACCAACTCGACTTACATCAAAAAATCAGACCAAATAATTTGGAGGATACAATCAAGAAAAGAATCCCACAAAATAATCTAGTCTTCTAGATGCCAAGCAAATTTTGCTAGATTATGAGCTGCTTCATTAGTCATTCTTCTTCTATGTTGGATTAAACATCTTGGAATCACCTTCATCATAGTCTTGATTTTAGAAACTAAGTTGTCTCATTAGGACCTCGAGTCATCTGCTAACCGAATTTCATTCACCATTAGTAGTGAATCACTATCAATTATCAACTCATTGATGCCTAGAGGGATACAAATTTGTAATCCACGAAAAATAGCCACCAACTCCACCTCCAAAGGGTCATTTACAGCATTTTGCTTCTTACTAGCAGCAAGTATAACCCCTCCTGCATCATTTCTAAAAATCATTCCCACCCCTGCCTTACATTAATCACTAAAAATTGCCGCATCAACATTTAACTCCAACACCTCAAGAGGAGGAAGCTGCCAACTGCAAGCTCTAAACTATTTGGATTGATGGGCACCTTTAACATCTTTAAACTCCTGAGCTAATGATAGAGCATAATCAATTACTTGTTCAATAGCACTTTGTCCTCAAATATTTTCTGGTTCCTTTTGTTCCACAATCCCCAAGCAATCAGAAAACATTTTTCCAAGTCCCCATTCTTGCCTTGTGTCATAACATACGATACAATATGCATAAAATCCAAACTCTCATCAAACACCAACAGATCATGTAAATAGACCTTCCATGACTCTTTTAGCAAAGGGTAGTAACATAAAACATGCCTCACATCTTCCTCCTCCTCGCCACACCACTTGCAAGTAGCCTTCTATATAATCTTCTTCTACTTCAGTTTCTACAGAGTGGAAGCCCATTCTTGCATGCTCTCCATGCAAAGACTTTAATCCTGTTGGGGTCTGTAATTTCCATGTCTTCCTCCACACCTTTTTCTGATTTTCAGCATTTGAACATTCACCAACTTGTCTTGTCTGATTAAGAGATTGAAAAAACCTATAAGCACTCAGGTCTCCTTTATGCACTGAGCAAAATTTTGAAGACTTCATCAGCTACTCGAGGAGGGAACAGATGTCTAACTCTTGTCCACGTTCCACCGTTTGGTATCTTCATCAAAGAGGCACTCAACTCTTGAACATTCAGATTCATCTTTTTAATTTGAGTTTTGGATCAACCTATGACCTTGGAGCTAATAGTCAGACCATATATCTAAAGCTTTTCCATCTCCCACTCGCTACCTATACCCCCTTCTAAAGGTTTTTTTAAGATTCCCATATCCCTCTCCATACATATGAAGGTGAACATCTTAGCTTTGAATCACAAAATCTGGTTTGAGGAAAATATTTAGCTTTAAACACTTTATGCTAATATTAATATTACATCCCAAAAACATTAAAAACATAAAATAAACACTTGCAAAATTTAAAAATATAATTTATTTGTGTTATAAGGGTTGATTGTGAGTTTTACGGATTGACCCAATTATTAATCATGTCTTGTCCATTCAACCCATTTATTAAGCTCACGAATTGCACGTATCAAATGTTGTCATCCCTAAGAACAAGCCAACAAGGTTGTCGCATGTAAGGGAATATCTTGTGGAGGAGGTTGTCCTACATGCATCTAGCAATTGTCAAATTACATCCAGTCCGCTCGTTTCACAGGCCCAAGTTAGATTCAAATTCTCGACTTACACTAGGAACGTTTAAATACTAAATTAAAATGAGATAAAAGTTAAATAAAATATTATTACAATATTATTTTTTTAATATTATTTATGTTTTGAGATTGTAAAGATTAAATTGTTTATTATATTTTGTTTGAAAATTTTGAAAACTTATAATGATTAGATGAGTTGAGATATTTTCTAAATCTAAACAAGGCCAAAGAAGCGTTTATCAAAACTCGAATATCACATAGCTTCCCCTTAACAGTTTCATAAATAAAAATTAGTGCAAACGGTGGGATGGAGGAATCTCGACAAATATTCCATACAAGTTAATAGAGTAATAAAAGATTTTTCAGAAGAGAAGGGTTTGAGTGAGCGGGGAATTAAGGTCTACACTCTATACAAGTAAAACCATATTTTTTTACTTTGTGCACATGTTTTTGCATTGAAAGCCTTTGAGCTAGCTAACAAGGTCATCTCTCTCTCGTTCGTGTTTTGCCCCGAAATGCATCTCAGGGAATTTGAACAGTACTGCTACTGCTAATGGGAATTTAGAAAATTGGAGTATAATCTCATGTCAACAACAACTTCAATTTATTACGAATGCGCAAAATTATTAATAGACCGAAACAGCTAAGTGATAGTACTAGGTAATACCTGCAGATGACTATAGTCTAAACCCACAAAACAACCAAAACTACACAACTTAAGCATGAACCAAGCACCCCCTTGCATCGTGACGTAAATGCACTATTCAAGCTCTTATTCTTGTCCCACCACACGTGTATGTAACGTTGCAAGAGTCACTAATACGGAGGGTGTAATCGTGCAAAGGCCTCATGAGGAAGTTTGCAAAGCCGGGCAAGAGAAATAGCAGCTCGCAAACACATTGGCTGTCCACCTGACTTGCCCACCGACAACAATTGTCCACGGTTTGTGAATGATGGTGTGGCTTATGCTTACGTCGGTGCCCACCGTGACTACGCCTATGCCTGTGGGTGTGATGGTGCTCTTCATTATCATGATCATGTTCATCATCGTCGTCGTCGTCATCGTCGTCATCCGCAGCAACAGCAACGGCAACAGCACTAATGCTGAGGGAAGGAGGAGACGGTGTTAATGGGTTCAAGGGAAGTAGTGCACACGCATAGTTTGCAAGCGAAAATTGTGACGCACAAAGAGGACGGGGAGCCAGTTGTGGTTGCGGCCTCAGTGGTGGCGGCCTTATCATGCACTCCGTCTTTGGCAAGAGCACCATGAACGCTGCAAAAAGTATCAATGTAACAGTAACAATTGTGACTTTCTCCATGTGAGCCATCTCGATCTGTTTCAAGTGTTACATACAGAAAGATAGGGAAGAGAATGGTTCAAGTTGTTCAAAGACTGGTCCTTGCTTCCATTTAAATAGTTGCATTCGTGGGCTGCTTTGGCTTTTTTTTGTTTCCTTTAGTTAGGTTCACTGACCAAGAGAATGAGGGTTTTGTTTGCCGGTATACGTATGGAACAGGTTAGGTTCTGAATAAAGAGCCCCTCATTTGCTTCGTGTGAAGAGTCTGTTAGGTAACTCACAAGCCGCTATTAAAAGTGCTTTCGCTACCAAATTTTTTCCTACCAAAAGAATGCACTCTTATAAAAGCTTGCAAAACAAGAAGTAACCAAACTCGTACTTGAATACACTAGACCTGAATCTACGTTGCCAAAGTAATATATACATATACAATAATGCTAAAGCCACCGATGAAATATCGTGAGGATGGTCACCAATTTTTTTTTTTAACTTAATGGTTAAGGAAATGTTTTTTTAATGATGTTATGACTTTTTTATTTTTTAAATGTTTAAAGAGTATTAAAAAGAAGTATGAAAAAAAATATTCCAAAAAATAAAAGACATTTAGCCTTATCGGTGACATCTCTCATGCTAAACCCTCGGTATGTGTAGCTCTGGCTCATACATATATTTTTTCTTGATTGGCACCAGGTGAGCAGAAATAAAATCTCGACTAATTCTAAAGGTGTACGTCCTCTGCAAGAAATTTCTTACATTACGGATAACCTAAATTGCCAAATATAATATGGATGAACTATTTTGTAACACAAACTGAGTGGCTAAATAAATAACCATCTTGAATTGGTATTGGAGGACATAGATCGAATTATCAATGCTCTAAAGAACAGGAATTTAATGCAACAATTTCAACATCTACTTCAGGACACCACAGTCAACTCAATACCATAATGCTTTCAACTGCTATTCTCAACAAAACGCAAGTTTCGATAAGATCCCATTCACCATCTCAGAAATCAAAGCATTTTTCCTTCAACTTGAATATATAACGTGTTGCTGAAATTCAAAGGTTTTCACACAAATTGAAATCCCCACTACACTGGAAGCAAGTTACTGTTAGTGCCATTCATCATGACGTGACCAAGAGCATAAATAGGAACATTGTCTAGTGGGATTATTAAAACAATCTTCATTAGAGTCCTCCGAAGACCTATAAAGATAGGCTATCAAAGTTTTATAACACGACACTGATTTAACCACCATCTTTAATGCAACACAAACTTCTTATAAAGGTCAAATTCTAACCAAGGAAACAAGCAAGAAACCCAACAAAAGGCTCCCCTTTGCCTTGCCTAGGGTCTTTGCTGAATCTCAGAGGCATTACATTTTCCATTTTCAGAACATACCTATTATATACATATATATATATATATGTATATATATATATATCATATCAGAGATTAGGATGTTTAGTAGCGCATGAAGTAGTCTCTATCTCCCAGTCGGAGACAAGGGATGGATGTCGCTAGGCTAGGTCATCAACTCTATCATTGGTTTCATTATCCCTACAACGATCACTAAATACAGATATGTGCTACTATACGAATGAGATAAAAAGGCCATCATTGAGGCAAACAATGCAATATCTTAGGTTAGAGCAAAGCTCAAAATGGCATAACCAAATTATTGTACCAATTTCTCCCGACACATTACGAATTCCCCTTGCATAGATCTACTTGTTAATAGATCGATAAGAGTATTGTTCTAATAAATCACCTTTTTTATCGAGTTCATTAATATCTAAGCTCATTAGTTTACCTCCATCGATCTGAATTCTTTATTTTATGTGCTCTATCCTTGATAATAACATTTCTTCAGGGAGTAAATAGGAGCCCCACGAAAGAGATGCATCACTCTTTCCTTTGTCCTTTCCCCCAATTTGTGCCCTATTACTAGTACACCCCCTCTTATCATCATAATGACATGCAAAGGAATCTTAGATCAAGCCATTCCTAAAAGTCCTCACTTATTCAGCTCCTTCAGTATTCCTTCATGGACAACAATGATGGTGAAATGTCGGGACTTTACTGAGTCTGAGAGTGTACAAAATGTCAATGTCATCTCTCACCGTGCCTTCTTAAGCACAAGCCAACACAAGCAAGGCTTTAATATGTCTTCATCAATCCACAGGAGTGTATGAACCATAATGCATCAAAACTTTCTAAGTTTCTAACATTATGATATTAGTCTCTGTTAACTCCAACCAAATTTACAATATAGATTTTTGTAAGTTCTTATACAGAATGTCAGAGCATCATAACTAAGGATAATTGTTGAAAACTCATGACTAACTTGATTTCAACAGCAACACGAAGAAGACAGAAGTATTTAAAAGTTCATTAGCTATGTAATGCAGTGTTCTTATTATTATTGTTACGCTTATATTATAAATATTATTATTCCCTTTTTTTACTAATTGCCACAATCTTGGTGCAAGCTATTAATTTTATGATGCTTGGTCATGCAACCCATGAGTTGCACCTACACAACAAATTTTGAATTCTTTTTTCAGTAAGTCCTCAACATGCACATGATTTAAAAAACTCCAATAAGAGTAAAAGTGCAAATATTTATCTATGTTGGGATGCCAGTTGAAGAATTTTTTTATATGGTAATCTACAAAGCATTACTATAAGCTGTCCATTGCTACCCTGCAGAAAGCAACTCCCTACCAACTACATCAAGAGAAGAAAGAAATTTAACCGTCCAAAAAAATCAGTGACATCAACAAATCTCCATTTAAGTTGGATGTAAATTTTGGGCTGTGCACACCAGGATACAACAATTTCTCAACACAACATGCAGTTTAACCTCAATAATCATCCTAGGTATGTATCAAGTCCTCCTTTCCAGCAAATGTTGATCATGTTGCCACCCATGCCTTTCACAACCATTGCAGTTCTCCAAGTCTTTAGTCACTCATCACAGGCATACCTATCACCAATGCCATTCTTTGTTGCCATCATTTCCATGTCCTTCTTAACTTCTTCCCTTTGCAAGCTCAACCGCTCTGCTCTCCTTCGCCATCCTTCTTCCAACACCTCAATAAACTTACCTTTTATCTCGAGTAGAGGATCCCGATCAATCAACTTATCATCCTTATATGCTTCTCTCAGCATTGCTGTCTCTATCCCACCTTTCAACGACATATAAAATATCCCTGAATGCCTTGTGAACACATTTGAGAACGCATTTGAGAACCTATACTCATCACTAAACTTCCCCAATGTTGGCACTGGAACCCTCTTATGTGTTGAAAGTGAAAGCAACTCATGGAGAACTCCAACCGTTCTCTTCTCCATTTCACTTGAAGCCTGATCCAAACTTGAGACATCCTCATAGGGAGAAACATAATCAAGTTCCATCCAATCCCTGACCCACTCCCTCATCTCCTTCCTCAAGAAAAACCCCGACGGAAGCTTAACATTAAAATTGGGCCTAACTCGAATCCCCGTCAACCTCGACTCCTCCTCCGCCCTCCTCTCGATAGCAGATTTCGCAAACTCTGAGTTCCATGACACCAATTCTAAAAACGATTGCCCTTCACCCGGACACCCAACTAGCCTAAAATATTGCGGATATTTAGGCACCAAGTTAACCAGAAAATCATTCGGAAAGCCGAAGTCCCTCTTCACTTGTACTAATTTATCAGCACAAAGAACCTTATCCTTAGACATCATCAACAACTTACACAGTTTGGATATTATCCATGGTTCATGTTCAAGATAAATCATTTTCTCATATTCGAGAAATTCCTTGAGCCCCTCCGACATTCGGAGAAATCTGACCGGCTCGGTTTTAGGTTTGATTCGGTCATAGTAAACATCGAATAAACCTGGGTTTCGGGTAAGAAAAGTTTTGATTTTGACAGTGAGCCGCATTCTTTGGCGGCGTTTCTCAAGGTACCGGAGTGGGATTACTTGGCCCGGTTCGTTAAGGACTTCTCTGACGACGCGGGCACAGAGCTTGTACCGCTTGTCGTTCTCAATGGCCTGGTCTAGTTTCCGGTCCTTGCGCCAGACTACTTTGAGGCTTGAAATGGATTTCGCAAAAGGGTTTGTGTGAGAAGTGGTTGCGGGTTTGAGGTTGTGATTGAAGTAGAAAGAAATGGCGTGGGTTTTCGAGAGCATACCTGGAAATTGATCAAGCAGAGCCACGCAGAGTTACTGCCGAGAATTTTGGCGGAGATGGTGATGAGAGGGCGAAGCATGAGCAAATCTTGGGTTTTTATTCAGGGCTCGTCTTTGAGCTTAACTCAACCAACCAAAAGATTGGGTTGGGCTTTCAGCCTATAATGACCCATCCCATAGATTACGCGAGGCTATTTGTTTTTAATAATTTTTTTCTAATTTTTATTAGAACATATAAAGATAAAAAAAAAATTTATTCATAAGTCTCATATACCATATACTATTATTTTTATTATTTTTTTAATTTTTTTTCTTACAAAATGTGTGGTATATGGATGATTATTAGAAAAATTCAATTATTTTAAAAAGAATAAAACTTAATAAAATTTTAAAAAAGTAAAAAAAATAAAAAGTTATATGGTGTGTGGTGTATGGGGTTTATAAATAGAAAAAATCAAAGTATTTCAATCCCTCTTTTGAACGGTTATTCCGTTCTCAGACTTTCAACAACTACAAATAAAGAATCGACATGTCAACAATCCACATACAAATCTCATGAGCCACATTATAGGATAGCAAAATCAAATACCAAGTGATCGACTAAAAACTCTCTTCCTAAAGGAGCAAAACTTAACCGACTACCCACATTGCCGCACCTCACTTGTACTCCTCACCGCCACACTTTCCAGCCCGTCGCAACCCAGCGAACCTCTTCGGCCTATTGCAACCTTTCAGCCAGTCGTAGCCCTTCAGCCCGTCACACAAACACCATACAAAATCAGTGTACTGCTGCCCTCCAAACCACAGCACATTGTCGTTGTGCACATTGGCGAACTTTTGGGGTTGGTCCAGTGGGAAATAGGTTGCGAACACACACTCTTACATGCACTTCCGCCTTCGAAACTTGCACGCTGTGCAAGGAGAGTTCGATGAAGACATTTTTGTCTTTAAATCTAGGAAAAAAAAAACAAAAACAAAAAAAAACAAAGAAGCCCAAAATCACAAAAAGAAAAATATTTACTACCGAGATATATATAATTGTTATATAAAATGACAAATGGAATTATTCATGAATGATAATAGCCTAGAGAGAGAAAGTATGTGGAGGGCCCAATAGTGCCCCAGCAACCCAACTATAAATTATGATGATGGGCATGGCCCAAACTAGAGGCTAAAGTGCCACGAAGGCCTGATATTCCATTGACTAATAAAGTGGATAAGCACTAATATGGTGAGGAGATTACTCCTATTATTTAAGGGTAGGATGAACAAATAAGCATCAGGTGAAAGTATTCTAGTTGTGATGCTGATCCAATATTTCCCTACGCCTGAATATATATGGGTACCAAGTAACTCTAAAACACATCTAATCATATACTTAAGTTATTATACATCATTCTTTACTAACTTAGACATCGGAATGATTGCAGGCATCCAGCACCATCAACCTTTGATTTGCAGGCGAACGATTACGTTCAGTGGTGGACATGTCCTTTACAATGGCACTGTCTATGGGATGTTGTTTTCTTTGATTTCAATTTCTTAGTGGACATCCACGTGATTCCCATATGCTGACCGTAACATGTTCTCTAGCAAACCGTGAACCAGAAACGTTACCTACCGCCACGGAAGCACAACTAGCGGCAACGGAGAAAAAATTGAAGATGGCATTAGATGCCATGGAGACTCTAAAGAAGGAAAACGAAGATCTATGGCGAAAGAACATGGAGCTCAGTGACACAATCATACCCAGCCACAGTGAACAGGGCAAGGGAGAAGCAGATAGTAATAGGGGACTAAACCAGGGATAAAGAGAAGAAGAAGATGCATGACAAGTTACGGAGCATTGCTGGAAAGTATGAAAAGATGGCGAAGAAGATGGGAGGATCTTTTTCAATAGAGTACTTGTTGAACCAAACCAACCTACTATATAGTGAGAAGATTATGACCATGCCACTTCCACCAAAATTCAAAGTACCACAGATAGAAATGTACAATCTAAGGCCCTGTTTGGGTACACAGATGAGATGAGATGTTTTAAATAGTAATGAATAAAATATTATTATAATATAATTTTGTAATATTAATTTTGTATTGAGATTCGAAAAAGTAAAATTGTTTATTATATTTTGTATGGAGATTTGAAAAAGTTGTAATGATGAGATGAGATGAGTTTTTTGGTATTGTCTAACCAATCCGGGCAAGGACCCAATAGACCATTTGGAGAATTTCAAGGCGCACATCACGCTCCACGGCTTCCTTGGATAAATCGCCTGCCGTGCTTTTCCTCTAACCTTGAAAGGGATGGCGAAATGATGGTTTGGAACTCTTCGATCGGGGTCGATAGACATTTTGGAAGAATTGGTCAAACAGTTTCTAACACAATGCATGCCTAGTGGAAGTTGTCGGCGCCTAGCCGCGTACCTTCTAACGGTTAAATAGAAAGAAGATGAGAACCTGAAGACGTATCTCACCCGCTTTAACAAAGAAAAGTTAATAACAGATAACTAAGACGAGAAGATCACTCTTGCCGCCCTTTTGGGTGGAATTTGGCCACATAGCCACTTCATGGCAGAGCTAGCCAAGAAAACTCCTTCTGTGACGCCCCCAGATTTTCGTTTGGGATCGGACGGACATTCAAAGCATCAGGACATGTAACACAAGGTTACTTATCCATGTTCATGAGATATAAGATGCAATATTCCTAATCTGCATTTAGCATTATGCAATATTCACAACAGATAATTTTTTTCTTGAGCAATACTATACACCAAATTTATAATATCTCAAATAGTTAAAACGTAATCCATGCATACTTGATAAAATAAACATCCACAATTACAGTATGGGTCAACTTTAATCTCAAAATATAGGAGAGCGGGCTCCATATTTACATTACCAAAATATATTATTGGTCCAGTTCATCAAATAACTCGTGTAACTCGACTAACGATGCCAGAATACTGCCCAAAAAACCAAACTATGGAAGTTGTAAGTTCCGTGTCACGTCTGTGGTCTCTAATCTGCCAGTGTCCGCTTCCTACTCTGATCCTGACACATCACCTACTATTCGAGGAGATTGGTAATTGAGACTACCATGGTGAGATTTGATTACAAATCTCAACAAGTTAACAGGAAACTCTCACACAGGTTAGTGATGCATACATAGCAGTAAAGGCAGGAATGCACAACCAAAATTAATGGTAAGCATGACATAACTTGACCTAATATGGCATGAAATAATAAGTATAATGTAGCTTGATATAACATGGTATGAAATAATAAGCATAACGTGACTTGACATAACATGGCATGAGCTTACATAACTTGAACTAAAACTGAACTTAAACTTGATTTGACATGACATGAAAGTGAACTTAAAACATAATTTGGATTAGCAACATAGCATGAACGTGAACTTGAAACATAACATGAACTTGAAATATAGCATGAATGTGAATATACATAATATAAACATGAACCTGAGCATAACATGACATAAATTTGAATTTGAAACTTAACATGAACATGAATATAACATGACATGAACGTAAATTTGAAACATAACGTGAACGTAAACATAGCATAACATGAATGTGAACTTAAACTTAATTTGACATGAACTTGAACTTAACATAACGGCAGATTATACTCCTTTACCGTAGTACTCGGCAGCGCATAACCTTGACCGTAGTACCAAGCAGCGTGTATCATCTTTTTGTAGTATGGCAAATTATACTCATTCACTGTAGTACTAGCAGCACATAGCCTTGACTGTAGTACCAAACAGTGCGTATTATCCTTGACCGTAATACAACTTAACTGATTTATCCATCTATAATACGACAGATTATACTCTTTCACCTTATTACTCAGTAGCGCATAGCTTTGAGCAAAATACCAGGTAGCACATATCATTCTTGACCATAGTACAAATTAACTGATAACTAAAACTTAACTATTATCAAAATACACAATTGTATTTGAGATTAAACGTGACTAAAATACAAAAGGACAGAAGTCCTTACATCACATAACATGCTTGAACGTAACTCGAGAGACATGACTTACTTGAGATAGAAATATTTTGTAACATGACATAATATGTAATAGACAACATTTCATAGCATGGCGTACATGTAACAGACAATATTTCATAACATGACATACATATAATAGTGAATATTACGTGACATAACATACATATAAAAGATGGCATACGTAATGTGACATACATGCAATAGATAGCAACATTGATAGAATACTAGGTGGAAGCAACGTGCAAAGCACTTTTGTCTAATTTTATGAAATGATTATTTGTAAAAAATAATATATATTTTATAAAAATTATTGATATCACTTAATAATTTAAGGCATATTGGAGAAAATAAAAAAATTAGTTCAAAATATCATATAATCCAATACATGTTTATAACATCCATAATTTTAGCAAAGATGTATACGAAAAATTTAATAAAAGTCTAACACAAACGGTAGTTCAAAATATGTGTCGTTTGATGTTTGTATTATTATTCATCAATTTATGTCATCCTGTAGACGATCAATAGAGACAATATTGAAATTCTTATTTTGCTGTTGGTTGAGTCGATCAAGGACAATATAAAGTTAAAACATAATCTTTTTATAAAATTTGTGGTATAATATTTTCTATATAGAGCATATATATAAATCCTAAAATATATTTTGAAGTTGTTAGCCGAATTTACTCTTTCTTGATTAGCTCAAGGATCACGACCTTTGTCACGTACCCATCATAGCAAGCCCACGTGTGGAATATAACTTAGCGGAAGCTACGTCCTACTACCATGGAAAAAAAAACACTTTGATTAAACACACTTGTATTATATATTATATGAGATTTTTAAATTTGGAATACTCAATAATCTGAGTTAATGAAACGTATAATACACGTATATTATACTTAGGAATTCACGTCTTATGCACCTAATACACGTGTATATGTTAAGGAAAAAGAGAAAAATATAATAACTAATCTTTAATTATTTATTATTATATAAACTATTAAGTATTATAATTATTATGATTAATAAATTATATAACAACATTGAATACTATCTCTCTCAACATTTATGTCTTCATTTTATATGCCAAACTGTTAAAACAAACGGTGTTAACTTTAACGGAAAAACAAGAAAAACCATTAAAACAAGATTTTCCGTTTCATACACACTTTTTATATATAGAAGATATTGTGTAACAGATAAGTACTTTATGATAGAATAATTCGTGTAACAGATAAACATGTAATGACATAGCATTGCATGACATCTGTAACAACATACAAACATAAACTGTAGTTCCTTTACCCATCACACATACACAATAAACTGGTAGTAAGTTAAGAGCTAACTTACTTCAATTGTCACGTTCTACGATAATAAAGTGCGAAACACGAGAAAATGTAATAAGGTATTGTAAAAGTTAGAAATTTAATTACTAACAATTAAAAACATAGAAAAATGTTAAATTAGAGTTAAATTACCATTTTACCCTCTACATGTGGGAAAATTATCATGTTACCCCAAACTTAAAGATTTCACATCCTAACTTCAAAAATTATCAAAATTTACATTGCTCATGTAAATTTTGTCCTAAATTCAAATATCAACTCAAAAAATTTTTTAAATAATTCACAACTATGGGAAACTATGGCCAAAACATTTGTAAGTCATTTCTATTGATTTTTGTTACAATTTCTTCCAACTTCAAAACTTGTTGTTGAGGACATTTTCTCAATGATACGAGACAATCCAAAACAAGATCAAAGCCCACTTGGCCTCTCAATGGCCCCACCCAAGAAGCCCTCGGCCCAACCAGGTACGAACCAGGGTTATCGGGTCAAGCTAGCTGAAAGGCATAAGACCTTCTCTCTCCTTTTTTAGATGGAGAGGAAAAAGTGCACTATTTCGATGGGACTCCACATCTAGACTCAGTCAGGCCATGCCACATTAATTATCTGCACCAGAGAGTCACGTCACATTAAATTAGGACTGCCAAGGAGCATCCCTTAGCTCGATCCCAGGGCATAGGTCACTAACCTCAGACGCATGTATAAAAGCAACCATCCAGACACCAGGAAAGGGGAGGTCATTAATCAAGATTTTGGAAATATATTCATCTCCTCCTAGACTGAAGGCTAACTTAAACTTCGGAGAATGCCAGCCCCCACGGTCATTAGATATTGGAGTTGTCTGTGTGTGCAGGAACAAATTGAAAGCCCGAGCCACTAGGGACCCAATCCAAAGGTATATGAAACATGACGTTAACACTCGTGATTAAACCAAAATTTTACAACAAAAATCTTTCTATCCTAAGTTTAAAACTATACTGAAAACATTCATTAAAAAAAAGCTGATAATCAACAACAAACATTTTGTAAAAAGACCCAAACTTTATAATAACAAAGTAAACCATTGAATCACAAGTTTTGACTGTAATCAAAACATCTCCAAGAATTTCAAAAAAATCAAATCTTATTTCTAACATATTCATAACATCATCCTAAGATTAACCCTGCTTTAAATCATCAAACAAAAGTCACCAAACTTAAAATTATATGGCTAAAAATCAATAAAACATGAATCTAACCCAAAAATATAAAATCTTAGGCCTAACCAAAATTCTCTTGCATAGAAAACCATATCTTTAAAACTAATACTAAATATTTTCAAATTAACATTCTAACATTCATATAAAAGGCTTAGGATCATCACATAAAAATATGAAAACTGTTAGAGTAAGATTAAAATACGAAATATTCAAACTTTCTCAAAACAAAAACTGTTTTTCCACTTCCAGTTTTCGAGTTTCTAGATTTAAGAAAATCTATCATCAAAAGCTTTATTCATGCAATAAAACCTTAATGAACATTCATAAACACATGCTAATAACACTCCATAAAATTTTCAGTCCAAGATATGTCTATTAGCTTGGTCAAATTTTTCAAAACATATCATACTCTCTAGGTTCACGTCCAAAATGACCTTTCTATTATCAAAAATACTTTTGACCGATCAAAACATCATGGAATGAGACGAATAAGATATTCACAAAAACTACACTCAAATAAGAAAATACATACAAAGGATCGGAAATTGCCACGCAAAAAGATCTAGAAATTTGCCCGAGAGAGTTCTTTTGGGTTTCTCTCTAAGAATTGGGTGAAGAAGTGATGAAAGGGAGTGGACTGTATCTTGCACGACTTTAGACCTCTATAGAGGGAAGGTATGGGCTTGAATGACCCTTGATTGGAGGTGACTATGTCACATAAAGTGGAGACTAGTGAGGGGCAAGGACTACCTCTTGTAGCTGTGATGTAAGGAAGGTAATGAGATGGATTTCTCCTTCACATCAATGCATTATTGGGTGCAGCCAAAGGCAGTGGATGGTCTGCCATGTGGGGGAGGAAACTTCTTCAAGAAGCTTTACCAAGGTGGCCAAATTCGTGGGCCTTGGTGGGCTCAACTAAGTGGGCTTCAATTTGGGGTTTAAAGGGGGTTTGGTTACGGTTTGAGATGCTATTAAGTCCAAATTCAATTTTTCTTGGCCCAATCAAATTTTCAAGTTTTAAAAAGTTGGATAATGATGTCATAAAAAGGATTTAATAAATTAATAGCATGTAAAAGTGATTTAATCAAGTGATTAAACACAATGCTAGAAATCGGATCGAAAAGGGTTTGGAGACTAACTTTAGGGTTTGGGGAAACCGTTTACGGTTTCAGCTTCAACCAAGATTTTGGAGTTTCAATTGAATTTCAATCATATAGGGTCTCACAAGAGTTGAAACCATTTTTGGTCTAGCACAATTTGGTTGATCAGATGAAAAATAAGGTTTTGCTTAGGAGGCATGATCTTATACCTTGATTTCCTTCATAAATCCATCTAATAATTCCGGTGTCAAGTGTCTAATACTATTTACCAAGTGTAGCTAAAATCTTGTCAAGTGCCCAAATAAAACTCATCTAACCTAATTTGAACATTCCACACTATGATCTTAAAAGCAATACACTAGGTGCTACTATTGACGTTACTATTCACTTCAAAAAATTAAGTGAAAAAGAAATTTTGTTTTGTAAAATTTTAAATATTTGTACCAACCTACTATGCAATTTGTTTATCAAAATTTCACCCCAAAGTGCCTCAAAGAAACAAAAACACATTTTTGAACAAGCGTATCTTTCGAAAATTGAAAATTGGATTATTACGCCATAAAATTCTAAATAATTAACTGAGCCTAATGGTGCAGACCATAATATATTTGGACACTTCTAACTACCTCAAATAAATAAAATCGCACTTCTGGCACTATAGTGAGTGATAACACCGACTATGTTGACAGACTAAAACCAACTAAAACCTATGCGATTAGTCGATTCATGAAAATTTACAAGGTTTTTACAAGATTTCCTAAAGACTACAGAAATTCCACCGACTATAGAAATTCCACCATTGAATTTCTAGCAGGCTGTTACACCTTCCACTCTAAGAGAATTCATGGATAAAGTAGATTGACTTTATCAATGTTGAAGATGCACTACAAGCCTTAGTGGATCCGAGAAAGGAGGAGCAGAAGACAGAATGAAAAACCAACAACAACGACAAAAAACCTACATCAAATCATTTTTTTTATAAGTAGAAACCTACATCAAATCATCAAGACAAAATGCAGGAAAGGCGGCCGGAATACAATGGTTGATTGATACACAACAATCTAAATGTACAAAAAAGAGGAGCCAGACAGGAAACATCGCCAGTCTAGAACAGGTAATGAAGAAAAGAGTCACTAAACTGGCGGGCACAGGAGAGCTAGAGCGAATGGTTGCCAAACGTTCAAAGCCTAAAAGGCATTATGAGCTAGGGGACAATTCTAGAAGGAGTAGCAGCCCCAATAGGCAGTGGCAGCATCAGAAAAATGCTCATAGCAATGAAAAAGACAAGGCACCCCCAAAGTGCGATAGAGATAGCGTGCCTATAAGTGAAATCCAAACCATAGCGGGTGGATTCATTGGAGGCAGCATCTCTTCGTCTTGCCAAAAGGCACATGCACGAAGAGCAAGATATAAGGAAGTGTATGTGGTAGA
This sequence comes from Carya cathayensis, assembly GCA_011037825.1. Taxonomy (NCBI): domain Eukaryota; kingdom Viridiplantae; phylum Streptophyta; class Magnoliopsida; order Fagales; family Juglandaceae; genus Carya; species Carya cathayensis. Next base: position 416,155 of record QGSO01000556.1, read on the forward strand.
CAGGTCCCTCAAGTATCAAAAGCTTGGCACTCAAACAACCATATTCTTCGGGGAGGAAGATCGAGAAGGAGTGTTGTACCCACATGACGATGCATTAGTGGTCACTCTCCTAGTCGCCAACTACACAACTAGTTGCATACTTATTGACAACAGCAGTTCAGCAGACATATTATTTTGGCAGGCCTTCACCAATGGGTATAAGTGCAACTAAGTTGAGACCCTCTCTGACACCACTAAAAGGCTTTTCCAGGGATAAGATACAACTGGTGGGTGCCATTACACCCCCGGTAACAGTAGGAACAAGAACACGCATTACCACCACCATGATTGATTTTTTGGTTGTAAAGGCCCCATCATCATATAACACCATACTAGGGCAGCCAACACTCAATAACTTCAGGGCGGTCACATCTACATACCACTTCAAGATGAAATTTCCAATGGACAGCGAAGTAGGAGAAACACAGGACGAATAGTCCTTAACGTGAGAATGTTATGTACAAGAGTTGAGAAGTAATAAGAATGAAGTGAGCACTGTCACAAGTGGCGGTGAAAATGATAGCTAGGGAGGCAACTAGGAGATGTTGCCTCCACATTTACTCCCACCCCTAGCAGTTTCCTTGGAGAATGGGGTAGAGGTTAGGGATGAGCAAAACCTACAACAGGCCAAAGCCAACAAGCTGCTAGAAATCATGACATTGTATCCCAACTGCCCTAACGCTACAATGCGTATCAGGACCTGAGTCCTCCCAAAAGAAAGGAAAGCCCTAAAGCAGTTGCTGATAGAGCACCAAGATGTATTTGCGTAGAGTCATGAAGAAATGCCAGGGACAGACAATGGCATTATTGAGCACCACCTGTATGTAGACCCCACGCACAAGAAAATATGCTAGAAAAGACGATCATTTAGTGCTGAGAAATACGCCACCATCGTTAATGAAGTAGAACGCTTACTAGCCGCCGGTTTCATCAGAGAAGCCCATTACCCTGAGCGACTGTCCAACGTTATCCTTATGAAAAAGGTGAATGAGAAGTGCAGAATGTGTGTAGATTTTACTGACCTAAACGAGGCTTGTCTGAAGTACAGTTTCCCTTTGCCACGAATCAATGTCATCGTGGATGCCATCATAGGGTATAGGATGACGAGCTTTATGAATGCCTATTCGGGCTACAATCAAATTCGAAGGCACCCAACAAACGAGGAGAAGATGTGGTTTATTACGAATCTGCGGCTTTATTGTTACCAGGATATGCTATTTACACTGAAAAATGCGAGGCCAACCAACTAGAGGCTAGTCAACCGAATGTTTAAGGAGCAGATATGGAAGTCAATGGAAGTATATGTAGACGAATTGTTGGTGAAAAGTAAGGAACCTGCCAACATTTGGTCGACCTGAGGGAGTTGTTCACAATCTTGCACCAGTATAAAACGAAGTTGAATCCAACGAAATGTGCATTTGGGGTAGGGTTAGAGAAGTTCTTAGGCGTCATTGTATTCGAGAATTGAAGCCTCTCCCAAAAAGATTGATGCAATTCTGAACATGAAGCCACCAAGAAGCTTGAATGACACTCAACGCCTGGCAAGAAGGGTGGCCACCCTAAACAGATTTGTTTACAGGTCAACAAACAAATGCCTCCCTTTCTTTAGAGTATTACGCAAGATACATCTTTGAAATGAAGATTGTGATGAAACTTTCAAAAAATTAAAGCAACACTTAACTAACCAGCCACTTCTGAAGCAACCGGAAAAGGATGACATACTCTACGCATACTTGGCGGTTTCCCCTCACGCAGTCTCAGTTGTCCTAGTTAAAGAGGAAGGATCCGCTCAACTACATGTGTACTACATAAGGCGAGCCCTCAAGGGAGTAGAGACAAGATACCCACGAGTAAATATGTTAGCCTTTGCCTTAGCAACAATGGCCAAAAGGCTACTCCCATATTTCCAAGCTCACACGATAAGGGTGCTCACTGAAAGCCCACTAGCAAAAGTATGGTAAAGACCAGATAATTCAAGAAGGTTAGTATGGTCGGTTGAGTTAAGCGAGTTTTATATAGAATATCTACCAAGGAAAGCAGTGAAAGGGCAAGCACTGGTCGACTTTGTAGAAAAATTTTCAAATTTCCCCCAGAAGCTGTGGTAGCTCCGACAAGGAAGCTGTGGACTCTCTTCATAGATGACTCCTCCTATCGAGTTGGTATGGGGATAGGGATCCACTTGATTAATCCTGAGGGCTAGGAATATCATTATATGGCAACCCTTACCTTCATGATGACCAATAACGAAGAAAAATATGAGGCGCTAGTGGTAGAACTTTCAATAACACAGCATTGGAAGCAATCGAGGTGGATGTAAAATCAGACTCACAGGTGGTGGTCAACCAGGTATTGGGGTTATACACCACTAAGGGTGAGAAGTTAAAGAAGTATATGGCTTGGGTTTGGGAGGCACGTGATCGGTTCTCGTACTTCAGTATATCCCAAATACCTCAAGAAGATAATGTCGTTGTAGATAGGTTGGCATGTGCAGCATTAGGAATAAAGGGTGCGCCTCTCCCTTGGCAGGTCGAAAAGAGAGTCATTGAAGTTCCAGCCATAGGGACAGAGGTGTGTATGATGGGCTCGGACATCCCTGAATGGGTCGGCGACATGGTCAAGTATCTCGATTTAGGTGAACTCCCAGAAGGAAAAGAAAAGGCAAGGAGGAGTAGAAGGAAGGAGGCAAGGTTTATGCTTATCAATGGGATTCTCTATAAAAAAAAAAAAAAAAAGGTTTTTTGACCCCCTTACTTTGGTGCAACTCGCCACAAGAAGTACAATATGTTCTAACTTAAATACACGAAAGAATATGTGGGAATCATTCGGGTGACAAGGCCTTAGCCAAAAAGACGGTGAGAGCTGGGTATTATTGGCCCAATGCATTAAGAGACGACTGAGACTTTACAAAGAAATGCGTCAAATGTTAGACGTATGCGCCAATCCCTCACACCCCCCCCCAAGGAGTTAACCTCCATGACCGCCCCTTGATCGTTCGCCCAATGGGAAGTAGACTTAGTTGGACCTCTCACACGTGAGAAGGAGGGGCATAAAATTCATGATTATGGTAGTCGACTACTTCACAAAATGGGCAGAGGTAGAACCATTAGCGACCATAACAAGCATAGCCGTAACAAAGTTCTTGTGGAAGAACGTCGTCTGCCAATATGGCATTCCGCAGAGCATAGTCTCAGACAACGGACGCCAGTTTGACTCAGACCATTATAGAGAATGGTGCACCAAACTAAAAATACAAGTCAAGTACTCCTCTCTGGGGCACCCAGATGCAAACAGACAAGCAGAGGCAACAAACAAAGCATTGCTAGCAATTCTAAAGAAGAATTCTGAGAAAATAAACAAGTAGGTGCCATGTAAAAGGGGTGCAGAGGTCATCACGACCACACCACCCTTAAACACAAATGATGAGCCTAAACAACTCGCAATGCCTTGTAAAAAGAGCGTGGAGGTCATTAGACCATGCCATCCTTAAGCATCAATGATGAGCCTAAACGACTCGCAATGCCATATAAAAAGGTCGCAAAGTCATCATGACAAAGCCACCCTTAAACACCAATGATGAGCCTAAACTGTAACAGCCCGCTAAAATTATCAGTTTTGGATTATTTCCCGACAGCAATCACATCTCTCTCATCTTTACCCTCATCTGGAATCACGCGTATAGATTATCTTTTCCGTAAATCACGTAATTTGTTCTTCATCGACAGCTGTAAAATCATGAGTCTTCCAAGACCACGCCTAGCCTTTCTCAAGCCCAAACTACCACTTTATGTGGTGGACAGCCACCGTACGCCGCCACGTACGTTCCTCCGACGCATGTTCGTGACGAACAACGAGCGACGCGCGGGTTATCCCGTCGATGGTATAACCTTCTATCTCTAGTTATTTTACGTTTAAAATAGTTATTATAAGTAACATAAAATATAATACGTACTCCACAGTTGTTGTGGCCCACGCATTATAAGTAACGTAAATAAACTACTACATATATAACATAAATATAATACGTACTCCACAGTTGTTGTGGCCCCACGCATTATAAGTAACATAAAATATAATACGTACTCCACAGTTGTTGTGGCCCCACGCATTATACGTAACATAAAATATAATACGTACTCCACAGTTGTTGTGGCCCACGCATTATAAGTAACATAAATATAATACGTACTCCACAGTTGTTGTGGCCCCACGCATTATAGTAACATAACATAAATATAATACGTACTCCACAGTTGTTGTGGCCCCACGCATTATAAGTAACATAAAATATAATACGTACTCCACAGTTGTTGTGGCCCCACGATTATACGTAACATAAATAAATATAATACGTACTCCACAGTTGTTGTGGCCCCACGCATTATAAGTAACATAAATATAATACGTACTCCACAGTTGTTGTGGCCCCACGTATTATACGTAACATAACATATCTTATTTTTCTTAATGCATGAGATGTTAATTAATATCATATAATTTTTTCTAACATGACGTATACTTGTAATGACACAATATGATTTAATCATAAACATTTCATGGCATACTTGTATCATATGGCATACTTAACATGGTATACTTATAACATACAGCATTGTATAATAGAAAAGATTGTGTAACAGATAATTATTCATGAGATTAAATCATACGTAACAAATAAACATATAATGACATAGCATGGCATGGCATATACGATAACATACATACATAAATTGTAGTTCCCTTACCCATCACACATACACAATAAACTGATAGTAAGTTAGAGGCTAACTTACCTCGATCGTCGCGTTCTATGATAATAAGGGCGCGAAACACGAGGAACTGCACAACAGCTGGAAGAGGAACACTCAAGTCCTTAAGATTTTCACTTCTGAACTCAATTGTCATATTATGAGCACTTGCAACACCACGGCAACTTGAGGTTTCACTATACTCAGAAGAGATAATTTGACTTCATAAAGCCTTTGCACTAAAACAAGTTCATTAAAATTATCAATAATAACCAACAAACAATTCCTTTCTCAATCCATATACTCTTAGCCATAGTCAACCACAAGATGACACCAGTCACCCCAGACTATAATCCATAACACCACTGCTTCGGGACACTGTCATACAGTTTCCCAACACTACACCATGCTCTACACTTCTCTGTTACGCCATCCAACCCTTCGTGACACGCCATCCGGTGTTTCACGACTTAATACAGAGTACACTCACGTGAACTCTCTTCCATCCACACTACAAAACCCATCACTGCGATACACGTCTCACGGTGCATCGCTACGCGACACGGAGTACGCGCTACGCGTACTTCCTTCGCTACAACACTCATCAACACGATGCACATCACACGATGCATCGCCATACAACACGGAGTACACTACATGCGTACTCCCTTCCTTCTACGACACACATCATACAGCGCACGTCGCGCGGCGCGTCGCTGCATTACACAGATACGCTACACGCGTATTCTCTTCACACAACCCGCCGTATCACATCTACGGCATCCATCTCACGCCTATACTTCACAGCACAGTCCACAAAATACACAATCAAACTCAACACTTCACAACCACACTTCCTTCACAACTACGCAACGAACTCCACAAATACAACTACACAATTCACAAACCAACCAACTAACTATTTTAAACGTAAAATAACTAGAGATAGAAGGTTATACCATCGACGGGATAACCCGCGCGTCGCTCGTTGTTCGTCACGAACATGCGTCGGAGGAACGTACGTGGCGGCGTACGGTGGCTGTCCACCACATAAAGTGGTAGTTTGGGCTTGAGAAAGGCTAGGCGTGGTCTTGGAAGACTCATGATTTTACAGCTGTCGATGAAGAACAAATTACGTGATTTACGGAAAAGATAATCTATACGCGTGATTCCAGATGAGGGTAAAGATGAGAGAGATGTGATTGCTGTCGGGAAATAATCCAAAACTGATAATTTTAGCGGGCTGTTACATCCTCCCCTCCTAAAAAGAAGATTTCGTCCTCGAAATCGACGCAAGTACAAACGTAAAACACGCTTAAAACACTGTAGATAGTTTGAAAAAAAAGAACCGTCCGTCACCCGACAAGTGCTGCAAAGTCTAGGGGCCTACTCTATGAATTTAATACAGCTGGCGATTTGAACAAACGCCTGATGTTGATAACAACCGTGATTGAAGGCTTTGAGTTTCTATAAAGAAACAGGATCATCTTCATCCATCGGAAAGAAAAA